>JAZHYW010018113.1:0-40709 GCA_037355805.1 Ixodes ricinus
CTTGATTATCAAACTTTAGTTTGATAATCCTCTTCTTTATTATTATTATTTATTAATAATTTATAATTTACTAGTGTTAATAATTGGTCGACAGCCGAGAGTAGTTTCAACCCCACGACTGACGCCCCTATCCTCGCTTGGCTCGCGTCTTGTCGGAGCCCCCTTGGGAGCGAGCGTGTGCCAACGCTCAGGAAGGCTTTCAATGTCCGCGACGATCCCGATGTTGTAGGTGCGGAACTTGATAAGCAGGTCCGTCAACTCCGGGTTCAAATTCGGCCCGCTTTCCCAGAACTTCGTTCAGTGAGAGACGACTCTCAGAGCTCGACGATGCGTCAAATACAACCCTCAATCGGGTCGTTCTGCTCCATGACGTACGACCGCTTGGTGCGGCATGTAGTAGACTCTACCGCTGGAAGAACCGTCCCCTTCTTTTCACTGCTTCGGCATAGCCCTTTCGACGTAGTCCCTGATGCAGTTAAGTTGAACCATTTAATTGGATGTGTAACAGTGGTGGCATTCGGCATAAAAATGCCGAATGCCACCACCATGGAAAAATTTCCTGTCGAACCGACTCCGTAGCCAAAGTTTTACCAAAATCAAAAAATAAAATACCAAATAATGAACAAAATTACACAGAAAAAGAAGATAAGGAGGTTTGTCGAAGAGAAGGAACGCCCTGGTGTCTGTCTTCCTTGAGGTTGTCAGTTCTTAGAGAGTTTACGTAAGCCTCCTACGTTAGCGTTAACGCTGCGTCCTCCATACTGCGCATGAGCCATGCGTACGTAGTGCGGCGAGCTATGCGTACGTACGCACGCTATCGTTTTTTGCGAGCGTACGTAGCGGTCCCCTGCGTACCTTCTCGTTGCTCTCGTCGCGCACGGGGAAGCGCGAGACTACTTCAGTTTGGAAAATGGCGGCGGTGAGGCAAACCAGTGGAAGTGCTACGCCGCTGTACGGGTTCGCTTCCCCATTGAAGATGATCAACCTTGTGGAAGAAAGAGAAATAAGAAGAGAAAAAGGGCGAGGCTCGTGGCGGGCAAGGACACGCGGAGTTCGGAACTCGAGACAGACGAAAGAGCTGGTGCCGAGCAAGGCCTCCAACAGAAGACCCGGACCACTAGACAGCCTTGGCCCTCCTCTTCATCCGGACTCTGAACTTAAGTACGGATTAAACATTCTTCCCAATGGTAGCGCTTCCCCGTGTTGACTTCCTCGGAGCGAGTGGAACTCGGCCTGATCGGGCGGTATTGTCAGGCGACCCACAACCTCCTCAAAGAAATCAACGCGACAAACCCTTTTCGAGCGCCCACAAAGATGGGTGTCGGTAGCCAAGAACGTTGGCGACGCCGTCGAACCCAAAAAGGTGTTTTTGTGCAGTCGGTACGTGAATGGTGCGACCCATTGCTTGCATACTCAAGCAAATGACGAGGCCAACATAAGATAGTAGGGATCCCACAACACACTGGAGCGAACCATAGATCAAACTGCTGGTCGCACAGCCCTAAAAAAAGACAAAACACGTTCACAACAGGCAATTGGAAAGAGATTCACGCACTTCGTAGCAAAGCGAGAAGAGATTCGCAGTGTTAAATTGGCTTTACTGAATACCCGCCTTGGATTGTTTGAGGCAGTTCGCAGGAGCACATCTAGATGGCGCTGTAAGTCTTTACGTATCGTTACGTATGCGTTTGCCTTCCGCTATACTACAAAGTGCGCGTTCTACGCGCTCCGTAACGTTACGTCGACAGCTAGCGTGGGTTGTACGCAGTGCTGACGCAGGGTATTTACGCTATTCTCAAACTCTCTATTAATTCCATCACATAATTTTGGTGCCGAAACCCGGGATTCACGCAACGGAGCCTGTGCTCCTTGATGCTCTCCTTGCAACTCGTTCTCTCGGTTTACTGACTGCGCGTTTACTGGGAATTCCTCCTTCGTGATTGGGATAGAAGCTTGCAATTGTTCCCTCTTGAACGAGGAATTCCCAGTAAACGCGCAGTCAGTAAACCGAGAGAACGAGTTGCAAAGGAGAGCATCAAGGAGCACAGGCCTGCTGCTGCGAATCCCGGGTTTCGGCACCAAAATTGTTATGTGATGGAATTAATAACTGACAACCTCAAGGAAGACAGACACAAAGGGCGTTCCTTCTGTTCGACAAACCTCCTTCTCTTCTTTTTTCTTGCCGTCCGAGCTCGCGCAACACGAATCACACACACAAATACAACACAGGGGATGTGTAGTTGGGGAGCACGAATCCTGATTCCTGCAAAATTGAAGAAAGACGCGATGGCTCGATACACTCTGGACATCACGGGATTGTGGCAATGAAAGCCTGCGCTTGGAACTACGCTTTGGTGGCCCGGAATAGACAAGGATATCGAGATAGCAGTTTCAGAATGCAACACCTGTCAAAAGCACCGATTGCAATATCCGGAAAGAACCTATATCCCCGTGTGAAATAGGGTATCAGAACCATGGGACACCCTTCATCTAAACTTTGTGGGTTTCGGCCAATGGTCAGGTCTTCCTATTTCTTGTGGACGCTTTTACCAAATTGCTAGAAGTGCGTGTGGTCGGCAACGTGACTTCGACCGAAGTCATTAGAGAATTCAAGGGTCATTTTGGCGAAATTCGGCCTGCCAGGAAAGTTGTGCTCAGACAAAGGCGCAGCGCTGGTGTCCGCGCGAATTAAAACATTTTACCGAAACAATGGCATCGTAACGGTGCCAGGTGCACCGTACCGTCCTGCCATCAATGGTCAGGCAGAGCGCATGGTACAAGAGCTAAAAATCTCTCTCGCCAAGAGGGGGAAGGAAGAACTAAGGTGTGCGCTGGCAAGGCTTTATTCAAACAACATACCTCCATTCACGTTGCAACGTGCAAAATTCCAGCTTGGGCGATGTATGGAAGGGAACTGCCATCAGCGTGTGAGCGACTAAAATGGGTTGTGTGTGAAGAACCCGTGAGGACGGCCGATTCCTCTACTCTCTCTGAAGAATCTGAAAGAACGGCTGGTTCTACTAACCCGCATATACTGAGCGTGGGATAGGCGGTTTTGACTAAGAAGTTTCCAAGCAGTCAAGGTTGGATTGCAGGAGTGGTGAAACGTAAGATGGGCCTACGCTCATTGATCAAGGTCTGGTGCATCGACATCGCAACCATATATGAAAGCGACGGACAAGACTGATGTGCGACAAAACCGACGCGTCCTCCTGTCCGGGACATCGAGGTGGACAGATCGGCTCTAACGCAGGCACCATCACACAGGTCTGACAGTCAGGCTCAACCAAACAGTTCACTTCCGAGAGCTGGAGACAAGCCAACGACTTGCTCTCGGGAACCAGTATCAGCGTCTTCGACGGCTGACACCGGTCCGGCTCCAGGTATCCACCGGCATACCAGAATTCGAGGGCCTCTGCAACTCTACGGGCACCACAACTAGTTGGAGGAGGTGTTATATACTGACTGACAGACTGGCGCTTATCAGTTCGTGGCCACCCGAGAAGCTTGTGCACCGAGCGCGTGGGGCCAGGTTGGTGCGGAAGCAGACGAAAGCCGGGGCCCGATCCAATTACATCTATATTCCAGTGGTCTCCTGTTGACGGCCCAGAGGCATCCAGTCATCATCCTAAACCCCACTGTCTAAGAACTGTAAAGATATAAGAACCCTGAAAACAACACTATGCGACTCAAATCCCGCCGAGAAATGACCGGAAGCAAACGTCGGACGAGTGCGAAAAAACAAAAACTAGAATAAAGAATCTACGTCCACAGTGTGATAAGCATGTGAGCTGAATCTCGGAACGCGAGATATCCGGCCTTGCGCCGAAGCGTGGCGGCGGTTGGCGGCGCCGAAGCGTGACGAAAGCCGCGGGGGCATCAGCACTTGCCGAGGCTGTCTGTCACCAGACTCCAAGTGAGGGCAGTGCGGCCGCAGCGTCAGAATATGTCCGGTGGTGCTGCGATGGATTCGTTGGAAGCGCTCGTCGAGAAGGCCGTGGGCAGCAGGCGGGTTGAACTGCACGCCCTAAGCGACTACCTCTGGCGGGAACCCCGAGCTGGCCCTGAAGGAGTTCAAGGCCCACGAGCGCCTCACGGAGTTCCTCGAGAACCAGGGATTCCGGGTACAGCGACACTGGCTGCTGGACACCGCCTTCCGCGCCGAGTTCGACAACACCCGGGGCGCTGAAGGTACGGGGATCGAGCAGGGGTTCTAACATAGCAGACATTCGGCGAAAAAGTTTGCGAGGAAACCGGCGGCTGTGATTCGTCGGTGTCAAGGTCAAGCCCACCGCCGTCCAGTTCTCGCCGACGTTTTCGCCTAGTGTCCAGGTTGAAGCCCCATTGGCTGCACGCAGTGACAGACGGGCATATGAGCCTACATCACGATTGCGTCTATTTCCTTTCCCAACTACATCGCTAACAACAACCCGATGAGGCATTCGGGTATTTTAAGATGCGCAGCGTTTATGACACACCCTGCTCATTTACGCGTCCGGGGCTTGATTTGTAATCAACAGGGCGAACGTATCTGCTCCTATACTTCAGTTATGCATACAGGGGCCAATGACCCCAACGAATCTGATATTCTATTAGACAGTTTTAGTATTGCGTATAAAAGAATGCAGCGCAGGTATTTGCGTCAGCGGGTTGCGCGTTCTTACTCTGCGCATGCGCGTCGTCGCTATGCGCCAATCCAAGATCGCAGTCGTGGTTCTGCGCACGCGCAGTGTGGAACACGCAACGCCATTGCAAACGCGCAGTATTTGCGTCCTCTGGTATACGAGATACTGAAAACCCTCTATTAGCCTTCCGAACAGCAATATAAGCAAATACACTATTGCCAAGATTCGTATTATGTTTATGCACGGTGTGTATAAACAATTTTCATTCCGAACAGATTTTTATTTTTGTTAAATAGGGTGGAGTTGGAGAAGTCCTGTCTTCACCATGCAATTATCAGACTCGGTGGACATAAAATGAGTGTCGAATGGTTACGGTAGTTGGCTAATTTACTAAACTCTTAATTAATCCTTTACTTGTTGGTTTTAGATGTTATGTTGAAATTGCAATATTGACGGCACTTAATATAAGAGGCCATAATCAATTTAGAACATTTCCGAAAAGTGGTGCTTAAAAAAACAACACATTATTGTATTGTTGTTCGCGTTTTTTTCCGTCCGATTTAAAAAATTTTGTTTAAAAAGAACTTCGCCATGTTTCACAACGCAGTTTGGAAGAGTGACGTCGTGTTTCAATCATGTCGTCATTATCTTGGCAATGTGTCCTTAGTGGTGCGCAGACGGCAAAAAAGACGATGCGATTGAAACGGATGTCACTCAGTTCTAAGTGTCACAGTAGCCGGGCCAGAATCAGGGTCGGACTTGCGTTTTTGGCACGCAATTTTAAAATCAAAGCATAATATATATATATATATGATATATATACAGGGTGTTTCGCGAAAGGTGGGCTACCGATATCGCGGAAACTACGCGTCGCAACAAAAAAGGCTTGTGTCGTTTTGATCCTGGGCCAGGCGCCTATTTAGGAAATTTATTAAAGTCCGAGATAATTAAATTGTTAATTATTTTTGCATAATTAACTTTTTTAATATTGTGTTTAAGGGCATAGTTTCAATTAGGAATTGCTCAGCGTCATCGAAAACCACTAAATCAACAAACTGCAGAACGATAGAAGGCACGCGACGCACTTTACGGCTTTCTGAAACACTGGACAATTCGACGGGTTTTTAGTTTCAGTTTGTTATCGGAGCGCGTCGCCTCGGCGGCACTGCGCCCCGTGGAGAGATAGTGCATCCAACCCTGCTGCGCGCGTCATCGCGACGACGCAGCAGAGCTGGTTGCACTATCTCTCCACGGGGCGCGGTGCTGCCGGGGCGGAGATGCGCTCCGATAACAAACCGAAACTTAAAAACCCGTCGAATTTAGTACGGTTTTTCAGAAAGCTGTAAAATGCTGCGCGTGCCTTCTATCGTTCTGCAGTTTGTTGATTTAGTGGTTTTCGATGACGCTGAGCAATTTTCTAATTAAAACTATGCCCTTAAACACAATATTAAAAAAGTTAATTACGCAAAAATAATTAACAATCTAATTATCTCGGACTTTAATAATTTTTCTAAATAGGGCCCTGGCCCAGGACCAAAAGACACAAGCCTTTGTTTGTTGCGACGCATAGTTTTCGCAATATCGAATTTGTCCACCTTTCGTGAAACACCCTGTATATATATACATCAATTAATATATTTTTTTAAATTATTACCTTTTCGCAAATTATTCAAATTGTTCTGGCCTTCGATAATAAATGCCCTCAATACTGCGATTCCAATATGACACATAAAAAACAATAATTGAGAGGTAAATTCACACATTTTAGTAAATCAGTCAATTTAGCAAGACGATTATCACTGCATCTAATGCTTTGCGAGCCTGATAAATGCATAACAAAGACGACACCCATTGTCTTTTTTATGCAAGCAATAATTGCTTAATAGAGTGCTGCCGGCGCTGTTTGTGACCGCGAGAGGTGCCTGCGAACGAGCAACAAAGGAGAGGGTGCCGCCGTGAAACACCTGATTTATTTCAAAAATACCCAGGACGTTTTGGGGAACGGAACGATCATGTAGCATGCGGTAGGCAGAAAGACACAGTTGAAAAATATTTATTCCACCGATTTTTATGAAGGCTGATCGAGCCGAGGCCGCAGTTTTGAAACGCTGTCAGTTCAGCTCAACGTCACGCTACCAAAAAAACGCTTTGGGGTACTGCCGGTGCAAACTCAACTTTACACCAGTACTGAATCTGCATGGAAGATAGAACCTAACAGAAACACTTCATAGGGTGGCGAATCCCGAACGTACCAGCGATCTCACTTTCTCAGTTAGGGCTATGTGCTTTGTCACAGAATGAAGAACATGCTGGAGGATAAAGGGTAAACAATACTGCCCAGGTCAAGTTTTCTAATCACAGTCACTGGTTGATGTCGTCCATGGTATTTTCCGCCCTTCGAATGCATCTATGGCAAGTTACAGGTCAAGCAAGGTAGCGGCAAATGCCCCTCAAAGGGAATCACATATCCTCTCCGCCACTTCCGCATCCAACAGCGTCCCATCGTCTCCGCGACGTGGCGACAAACGCGGGAGGAGGGGACTCGCTTACTCTGTACATATTTGCTTTAATCTTTCGACTTTGACCTAGCACTGTGGAAGCCACGAGAGGAAAATTGGAGTTTCCCCCTCCGATGGACACAAATTCGACTTTTGGGGGTTAGGTTCCCTTCTCTCCGATGGATACAAAGCTGCTCACTTTTAGGGGGCCGGTTCTCTCTTCGATGAATACTACAGGTCGCTTTCTTAAAAGCGGGAGGTCGGAGAGCATGCTGGCATCACTCTGTAGCCACCCGCAACTTCACAGTCGCTCGGCTTCGCCCTCCCGCGGACGAACGGAGAACCAGAGGAGCGGGGACGGCAGCGGCGGCGGCGGCGCGGAAACGGTGGCAGGGACTGTCGGCCTTGATGCGTGAAGCCGTTTTAACGAAAAAAGTGAGCGCGTTAAAAAAGGAATTCTTGTGCTCCGCCTTGCAACAGCCTTGCACGAAGGACCGGGATGTCTAATTTCATTAGGGACTTTTCGTGTATCGCATACGCTGCGGATTTCTGGTCTTGTGCATGGCCGCCAGCTCAATCTGTGCTCAACGTGACGGAAAACGCTCCCGCTAATAATGAAGAACTCTATAGTACGGTCTACGGAAAGTCTATTCTTTGCCATAAGTAGGAGAAAACTCGTCGCGCAACGGTATGTCGAGCAATACAAATCGGGAATGGGTTCGCGTTTTAAGGCCGTTACAAGGAACATGACCATTTATTCCAAGCACTTTAAAAAGACAGAATACCCGTACTTGCTTTCAGGTAATTACAAAGCAAATAAAGAAATGCTCGAAGCATTTTAAGCGCGTCTGTGTTAGCCAGCCGTTCGTGACGAGAGCTTAGAACGCGCAGTTTTGGCCAGAGGGACCGCAATGTTGCAAATAACACGGTACAAAAAATGTACGGTATATTAAAATATTTATTTTTGATAGAGCAATAAATAAAACCCCTAAACACGCCGATTATGTTAATAGGCAGTTTTTGCATAGCGTACGACACCCCTAAACTTCAGTTGGACGTACAGCGCACTGACGTTCAACCGGCGCTACCAACTTTCACGAGCGGCTTGATAGCCGAGTTGTGCAACTTATTAAAATAGCTTAAGTAAGTGTAAATGACTGTAAAAAAAAAGTAATCGTGTTTTTTTTTTGGCTCTGCTGCAAAACCTCGGTGTTTTTGTTTTTCTGGTACTCTTTGATGCGTACTTTAGCTGTTTAATATTCTATATTGGCGCACGCTCGTCAAGCCTCCTCCATAAAGTCGGGGCCGTCGCCTGACGTCAGTGGTGCTACACGGCGAGAACTGAAGTTTTGGGGTGTCGTATATGTGACAAGGGGTGGCGAATACAACTGTCTTTTTTTAGTGATGATGACGCGGCAACGCTCCTGGCGCGCACAGAAAATTGTGGTTCACAAGGCGCAGCGCGAGCTTCCTCTGGTTGCGGTAAATGCTGAACGTACCGCACGGTAGCCTGCGGTAAATAAACTTCCTATCAATAACCATAGGAGCAACAGCACTGGTCAAGTGTCGCGATACACTAAGTCCGGCAGACGCGTGAGCAGCGAGTTGTGATCCTGGGTGGTCGCGAAGGACACCATTACTCGTGATCGCTGCCCTTTTTGAAGCTTGACGGTCACCTTCGCGGCACTCCTTTAGAGCACTTGAATGCCCAGGGAAAAGGGCAAACATATCTTCATCACCCTCAAAAATATTCTGCCACAAACAGTAACGTAGGCCGGTGCCTAAAACGCGCTCGCTCACCACAAAGCTTCGCAATTCGAGGTTTCTGCAACTTCTAAATAACAGCATGCTCGTTTCCCTAACGTGCATCAACATATCTGTCACCTGTAATATGATCCTTCCTAACCGCTTTGAATTTGTAGACAAATAAACCATTTTAGCGCGCTGAACAGCACCAGCGAGCAGGCGCACGGGATATCCTGGAGAATCTATCCCCGTCTCTTCCGCCATCTTGGAACTACCGCCCCGCCACCTATAGGGCGGTGGAGTTGCGAATACCTAACCATTGAAGCGGAGCAGAAGGCGTTTCCAGTGAATCCATTCTTTTGATCTGCGGATGGAATTTGAAACGGGCGCACCACGCTTGCGGTAGCTGGGCTCTACCTTTGACTTCAAAACCGACTATAGCACTTTGTAGAGTCACATTTCCAGCGACTCCGCGTCGCACACGAACGAAGGTAAACAATCAAGATGGCGGAGTGTTTCCTGTGTTGTCCCCGCTGTCAGCGCGGTGTGACAGGGCGGTCGGACAACAAACCGGCCAACGACGATTAGCCGTGCGGCAGCAACATATTGCCCGACTGTTCTTGTTGCCGCGATGTGACAGGGTCGCCGGCAACGCGATTTCCTCGTAAGTTGCTGAATAGAGCTGTCCAACTGTTGCCTCAGTGTGACAGGGCCCGTCCCTGCGTACGATTGGGCGAGTTCTGTACGTGGACGGCTCTACGCGCTCTACCCCGAGAAGCTTTGTAGGCCTAACAAGACGGACGCGAGACCACGGGGTGGCGGCTAAAGCCGAAGCTCGATGACGAAGCGAACCTAGAGTTAATTAGAATTCAGCACAACCTCGTGTATCAGCTTTATAGCGATCATGTGCTGCCTACTCATATGTCGCCGGTAGTCGTTCCCTCCAAACAACACATGCCAAATGTAGAAGCGGTGTGCACTGAGAACAAGGTTGAAGCCCGGAATGTTTATTCGGAGTGCGCTACAATTTCGAACACGTTAACGGCGTAATTCAGGGAACATCCGCTCTCTTCGATTTTATACGTAAATCAACGTGAATGGCATGCTGCGGCACGCGACGTGCATCAAATCCGCTCGAAGCCGGTCCGCTGATGCTTCAATACGCAACATTGCTATTTTTTTTTTCGCGGGCTTTTTGTGTGACGTTTGGTACAAAAAATAAATGCTTATTTGCACTCGTAATTCCCAGCTTTTGCTTCTTTTTTTTCTCTACCTATCGCAGTGCAGCTCCTGTACCCCGAGTCGCTGCTTTGATCCCACCGCGCTGGATTCTATGACTGCGGCGCGGCGAAGCGGACGACGAACATCCTTCTACGTCGGCGCGCGTCGGGTTTGCCTGACGTCGAAGCATATACACTATAGGTTAACTGGTAACGCCGATCGCGTTCGGAGCCTGAACTCACGCGATGAGTGTTTTAGGCGACGAGGCCGTCGATGCGAACACGCCTTCGGCGAGGCAGTCATGGGCCTAACCCGCAGCCGCTTTGCGGCTTCGCTCCAACCCTCGAGTCATTAAATTTTTCCAACCGTCACGGAGCAAACATGTTTTGCTTTATGGTAAATTTACTTTGCTAAGAACTCCTGTAATAATTCAAATTTCGCGGAGAAACACTTTCCCTCCACATTCCCGCTGCTCGGTGTGGTCCGCTGATCTGTCGCAAATTTCAAACCAGCTAAAAAAAACGTTAAGGAGCACCTTTAAAAAAACCTACTCTTTTATTTAGCATAGGGACGAAAATCGGTGCAACAAGATGGCACAACGAAAAGTAAAAACTGAAAACTTCTTTGAGATGAACCCTCGAAATCCAGCAGATCTGTGCGTGTGAGGGTCGCAGCGTCAATCAGACGGTGCATTTTTTTCTTTGTTTGCAAGTCCGACTGGCAGGGCGCCGCCATCCTCTCGGTTGGGGTGTGCTTGACGCGTTATAATCCGATTACGAAGCCTTGTTAATGGCGTCGTAATCGGATTATGCCGTGTGCTCAAGCGCACCCCACTGAGCAAGATGGCGGTGCCCTGCAGACCGGAGTTGCAAACGTGTAAACAAACTTTTTAGGCTTATTTTCTTTTGTTCTAAAACATACTTGTAAGATTGAAGTATGATAAATGCACCACCTGAATTCATCTTTGATTTTCGGGGGTAAAGGTAGTGTAAATAAAGAAATGTACGGAGTGTGTCAAAGCTTTTTACACTCAGAAATACCTTGTGTACTTAGTTTTGGTAGCTCAATTATTCGTTGGAGTGACCTTTTAATGGAAGGCGGTGTGGTTTGGCAGGTCCCACGGTGGGCTTCATGTGCGAGTTCGACGCGCTGCCGGAAATCGGCCACGGGTGCGGCCACAACCTGATCGCCGAGTGCTCGGTGGCCGCAGGCATCGCCGTCATGGAGGCCCTGAAAGCGAGACCCGATATCCCAGCTAAGGTGAGTCCAACCACGATGCGCACTGGGATGTCGCCGACTTGCCGAGGTTCGAATTCGGCCAGGTCGAGTTCGACCAGGTCCGAAGTTTGACCAGCGTTCGAGTTCGATCAGGTTCGAGTTCGATCAGGTTCGAGTTCGATCAGGTTCGAGTTCGATCAGGTTCGAGTTCGATCAGGTTCGAGGTCGATCAGGTTCGAGTTCGATCAGGTTCGAGTTCGATCAGGTTCGAGTTCGATCAGGTTCCGAGTTCAATCAGGTTCGAGTTCAATCAGGTTCGAGTTCAATCAAGTTCGAGTTCAATCAGGTTCGAGTTCAATCAGGTTCGATAACAATCTGGTCCGAGTACGAGCTGGTCCGAGTTGGATCAGGGCCGAGTTGGATCAGGGCCGAGTTGGATCAGGGCCGAGTTGGATCAGGGCCGAGTTGGATCAGGGCCGAGTTGGACCAGGGCCGAGTTGGATCAGGGCCGAGTTGGACCAGGGCCGAGTTGGACCAGGGCCGGGGTTGGACCAGGCCGAGTTGGATAAGGGCCGAGTTGGACCAGGGCCGAGTTGGACCAGGGCCGAGTTGGACCAGGGCCGGGGTTGGATAAGGGCCGAGTTGGATAAGGGCCGAGTTGGATAAGGGCCGAGTTGGATAAGGGCCGAGTTGGATAAGGGCCGAGTTGGATAAGGGCCGAGTTGGATAAGGGCCCAGTTGGATAAGGGCCCAGTTGGATAAGGGCGGAAGTTGGATAAAGGCCGAGTTGGATAAGGGCCGAGTTGGATAAGGGCCGAGTTGGATAAGGGCCGGGTTGGATCAGGGCCGAGTTGGATAAGGGCCGAGTTGGATCAGGGCCGAGTTGGATAAGGGCCGGAGTTGGATCAGGGCCGAGTTGGATCAGGTCCGAGTTGGATCAGGTCCGAGTTGGATCAGGGCCGAGTTGGATCAGGGCCAGAGTTGGATCAGGGCCGAGTTGGATCAGGTCCGAGTTGGATCACGTCCGAGTTGGATCACGTCCGAGTTGGATCACGTCCGAGTTGGATCACGTCCGAGTTGGATCAGGTCCGAGTTGGATCAGGTCCGGGTTGGATCAGGTCCGAGGTTGGATCAGGTCCGGGTTGGATCAGGTCCGAGTTCAACCAGGTCCGAGTTCAACCAGGTCCGAGTTCAACCAGGTCCGAGTTCAACCAGGTCGAGTTCAACCGGGTCCGAGTTCAACCAGGTCCGAGTTCAACCAGGTCCGAGTTCAACCAGGTCCGAATGCGACCAGGTCCGAGTGCGACCAGGTCCGAGTGCGACCAGGTCCGAGTGCGACCAGGTCTGGAGTGCGTTTTAGGATCAAGGTCGACCAGGTTCGAGGTCGACCAGGTTCGAGTTCGACCAGGTTCGAGTTCGACCAGGTTCGAGTTCAACCAGGTTTGATATCGACCAAAATCAAAATCTACCATTTTTTTTTTTACTTTAGAAGTTTGACTATTACGCGCATGCGCGGAAATATGAAACGAGGTTACGCTTCCTGGCGGACCAGGGGTACGTATGTTTCGCGTAAATTGCTTCACATGAACAAGGTAATCAGATTTAAATCAATTTGTTTTGCAGCCACACCCACAGTACAGAATGTGGGTACGAGGACCGAGCGTTAGGTCCGACGTAACCCAAGTTACGTCCAAATCTCCGCCTTCCCTAGGTTCACGGGGGAGAGAGGAGGGCGGGGGGGGAGGGTTAGGTATACGCGTTTCCAGTCCTCCGTCCGGACGTAACGCTAGCCACAGCGAGGGTAGTAGGGAGTTTTCGTAGATCGTTTCCGCTGTCTCGCAACGCTGTCCGCAACCCGCTACGAGATCCGGGTTTCTAAGCCAAGGCCATTGGCGCGCAGGCGCGGTAGCGGCTTCTTCGTTGCGGAGGGCTTAGCGGAGCTTAGCGGAGTGGAGAACGCGGTCTACGAAAACTCCCTATTTCTCTATGCGCTTTCGCCCTCCGCAATGCTCTCCACAACCCGCTACGATGCCGGAACTTTTCAGTCAAGGTCATCGGCGCAGGCGCAGTGCGGGACGGCGGAAACGATCTACGAAAACTCCCTACTGTCGGACCCTTCTTTCAGGTGCTTGTTCTGGGGACCCCCGCGGAGGAGAACTGCGGCGGCAAGGAGATGCTCCTGCAGAAGGAGCCTTCAGGGACGTGGACGTGGCGCTGATGGCTCACCCGGGACGCCGAGGACGCGCTGAAGATGGGCTTCACGGCCTCGCAGCACGTAGGTCTACTCGCTGGGGCCAGAGCGACGGTCGTGTCAAATACCCTTCTATGAAACACATCTTAAAGGGCAACAGACCACCCCATCATCGATATTTGTTTTATTATTGCAAACGACTGAAAATGATTCGTAGAGATCGTTCTAAAAATATCAAGAAACGCCCGTTCGAATCTATGACGTACTAGTTGGCGAAGTGGTGCACTCACTGCCTTTTTGGATAACTTTTAAACAGGAAGTGGCTTTTAACTTTCTCTTACCCCTCGTCGGTCATCGGCAAGCTCAGGACCCCCCGGACAACAGCGAAAGTATTTCGAGAGATTTTTTTCCGCGTGCATGCGACGTGTCACATTTCGAGTTCCTCTTTTTTTTTAACAGTGTTCGTCTTAAACGTGTTTAAAAAGGTAAAGGAGAAAACGACCCGTAACAGACCTTGGTGAGCGACGTGAGGAGCGATGTCGCAAGAGTGCTGCGTGAGAGGCCACCCAAAAAATTATCCTGCACATAAAAAAAAAAAAAAACTCGTTTCAGCTTTTGATTTCCCGTTGTGCGCACTCCTCTCAACGCCTTCGGCACAGCCATCGGGTGCTGCCATATTAAGAGTGTGAAAAACGTAAGCTAGGGAACGTCCGATGTCCGGGCTCTGATTTAATTTCTCGAAGTCAGCGGTGTAGTGTCTTTACAGTCGTCTGGAAAAAAAAACATATTCAATGAATGACAATAATTGCACACATGCAACTTGCGACACCTCTTAAAGGGATACTACAACGAAATTTCGGCGCTCATTTTTTGGTCTATATGTATTCAAAAGAGCAGTATCACATGGAACATACCAATATCTTGTTAAAAAAGTCTCGAAAAGGAATTTTAAAACGAATTAAACGATTAGCAAAGAGCACCTGGTGGATGTCGCTAACGCCTCGCTTGTAATGCTCGTCTAGGAACCTTGGCAGCTAGTGACGGAGGTCGTCTCGCCTCCGGCCACGACGAGAGAAGAGGAAGGAGGAACTCCCCTCTTCCCGAGAATCCCTTTTGTGTGTCGCAGAAGTCGCTATTGTCCCCCTACAAGATTATAGAAGATTAACCCGTTACTCAAAATTCGTACAAAAGCAGCCGCTTCGGTGTCTGGAAGGACTAGGCCATCCTCTCGACGTCAGCCTCGCCGTAGCTTTGCTCGTCTCGAGACGACCTACGTCACGATTGCGTTGGATGTGCACGTGCTCTGAGCTGGGCCTTCTCCGAGCGCTTGCCAGAGTGGGCCGTTTATAACGAAAAATACAGCCACCAGGATCAAAATACAAACGTGCGATTGTCATCTACGGATATTGTGGATCATATTCAACCTATTTTTGAACACGACGGGAATGTTTCAAATTTCGTTGAAGTATCTCCATTTTCAAAACTGTCATCGCCAATTACTCTACAAAAAAAAAAAAAAAAAGGCGAGCAGGAGTTCAAATTGGGGGAGGATGGCAGAAACTCAAACAAACTTTTTCGCGCAACAAGTTTTTTTTTCGATGATTTTTTTTTTGTGTTTTGTTACACGTTTTGAAGCTTTTGAGACGGTAAACAGAATATCGATCTTGGGGTTGTCGGTGGCTCTTTAAGGAGTGTACAGATAAAACACAAGAAAAACCACGTAACAGAAAAGGAAAAAAACGCCCATGCGTTTTTTACAGTGTGAAATTTCGGGCGCGCGCGAGCGTTTTCCAGTGAGGACGTTTATTTGTTTATTTGAACTTTTTGGTACATAGATTTGCATAGAGCTGGGGCAAAAATGCGACAAAAAAGTCTCCTGACTAGGCCCCTAGTATCAGGCTACACTCACTACACTCACAACGCAGGCAGCAGGCAAACACTACAGCAAAAAACAAAAAGAAAGAAAAAAGTTAAAAAAATAGCAAACTACAATAGATGAAGGAAACGCATTTTTGCCTGTTTTTTGCAGTCACATCGCAGGCAGCAAGCAAACATATGCTACTTATGAGGTCATAGAACTATCTAGAGAAAAAATATCTAACAGTAATATAATTACAAATACATCGATATGTATGACTAGAACCGTCAAAACAGCAAACTACAACGTATGAAGGAAATACATTTTTGATTGTTTTCTGAAGGACAACAGTGAGGAGCTATTGTCAATCATTTCAACGTAGGCATGGTAAAGGTTCAGGAGGTTAGGAATTTGCCAGGTTAATAATTGTGCACTGTAATTAATTCTGGTTCTATTTTTTTTTTTAATTTCTGTGTTTAAAATTGTAATCTATGTCAGTGTCTGTATATGTAGACAAAATAGTTCACGGTCAAGCACTTTCGAGAAAATAACTTCAGACAGTCGTTGAATATATAAAGCCTCAATATTCAGTATATGATACACTTCAAAATATGAAGATAGATGTGTGATCAGATCACGGTGTAAGATATACTCTTTAGGTGAGGACACGGCGGGGCTGAACGCGCGGCGCGAGGAATCAGATAGTGTTCGTTCGACGGGCATCCGAAAGGCTGCATCATTCCGCGGCCACCGTGCCCGCGGCTGACAGTGTCGCCGGCGGCCAAACGGCGAAACTGTGCGAGAGCGAAAAAAGTGGTCTTTCTGCACGAGCGACAACCTCGCTGGAGCTCTGCGCGTGTGGAGCATGAGGCGGCACGAGCCGTCTTTGCCGTGCCTATAGTGTCGACTCTAGCCGTGCCTAAAGTCACTGGATCCTGGGAAAGTAACGCCAAGCTCCCTGTGTGGTCGCCATCTTGGTCCGTGAAATGAGCAATTTCTCCTTGACCCCCCCCCCCCTCCTCCGTTCTTGGTGAGCCGATCTAGATTCGCTGGTGACGGGTAGCTTTATGGAGCCGTTTTTTGTATACCGAGATTTTGCTAACCACACACCGGCGAAACAAGCGTTCACCTTCGTACCACTACCAGATGTTGTGTCGGTGCTTGGAGGCACTGAAAAATAAGTTTACTGTCTTGAAATACGCCAGAAGAACAATATAATTGTAAGAGATCCATGGAGATGGCCATGATTAATAAGTTGATCGATTACAAAGTGCCAAACACTCTTATATTGGCGAGGAACGCTTCCAGTACGATGGAGCTCCATGGTGATCTTGGCGCGACTGGTTTAGAACGACCCCCTGGAAGCTTCGAAGATTTAAATGGACCAAGATGGCGATTCCCATGGCAACGTAGCCCGAGTGGCCAATCGCCTTGCGAGGTTTGGGTCGTCTGCATGTTAGTATCTGTTTGTGTCCGGCTAGCAGGCAGGGAAGGCAATGGCGCTACTTTCCCGGGATCCAGTGACTTTAGCCGTGCCCACCAAAAGTAGCGCAAGGTTTGTCGATGCACGAGGCACTTGTAACGTGCAGCCCTTGGGAAGATCGTTGCGGCACAGCGCAGCACTGAGCTATATTTCGGACTCCATGACTTTCCCAGAAGTGGCGCGCGGCACGCGCCTCCGAGCATTTTTACAACAATGAATGGCGCGACTTTTCCCAGGATAGAGGGGCTTTAGTGCCCACGGGCCGACGAGTCCCTCTGCCGGCGCCGAACTTTATCTGCACTGCGCGAGGAGCGCGCTGTCCTCACCTGAAGTATTATCTTACCGTGGATCAGATGCAAACAAGTTTTGAATAAACCGAATGTCTTTTTCCGCATTAAATACTAACGTTCTATATTTAATTGGATGTAACCTCATAGACAGAGTAAACAACAATGTAGTCGATAATGAACGGCAAAAAAGTAAAGCTCATGCTTTAGCCATGTGGGCAGTGATGTTCTTAATCTATTTAACAAACCGATTGATCTAAGAAATATTACGTTTCACAAGGCTTACGTGAGACGTTCAACGAAGATTTTCATGAAATTGTACAGTTAAGGACTTGTGTTCGGAAACCCGTTCTAAATATCGTGACTGAAATATTAATTCGCTGGTAAGGTTTACTGGCCTGTTAATTGAATAAAAAACAATATGATTAACATTTAGAAGAAGCTGAGTGGCATCTAGCCACTTCGACAAAGTTTAAAGCCACAGGTTTATAACAGGCAGAAGAGATGATAGGTTTTTGGACGAAAAAAAAAAAGCATTCGTATCGTCAGAATAGAAAACATATGTCTGGAGTATGAGGAATGAAAACAATGCCATTAATATAAGGAATAAACAGTATAGGTCCTAATATGGATCCCTGAGGAACACCGTAACTTATATTATCAGTGCCTGATGCTATATTATGGACTACCACAAACTAGGTGCGATTTCATTGGTAACTGCGTAATATGTAAAGTGAAACCCCTCTATTTCCGTAGTATGGCAGCTTGTTAAAAGGTATATCATGCTTAATAGAATCGAAAGTTTTGTTAAAGCCTAGAAATATACCTATCGTGTATAGCTTATTTTCTATGTTATAAGTGAGTTTTTCTTTAATGTTGAGCAGAGCAGATTCAGCGGATTTACATCCCTGGAAGCAGAGATGATTGATATTTTTGAAGATGATTGATTTGCAGAGATTAATTGATATTTGTGAAGGTGATTAATTATTCTGGAATTTTATAGCTTTTTCTATTATTTTAGAAAACAGAGAAAGTATTGATACGGGCTGATAATTACTCATATTAGGGATTTTTAGCAGGTCGTTTCCACACGTCCTCGAACGCATCGGCAACGCCACTACGCATGCGCGCGCAGTAGTTCGGGACGTCGGGAGGATCTTCTCGTTCGTTTCTCCATTCCGGCCGCTGGAGTCGTCACCGCAACGCAGCCAGCACCGTTCACGACTCGGGTGAAAAAAGATGGCGGTCGGTTTGGCGATTGACTTCGCCGACCCAGCCGAGCGTTTTAGGCTTAGGAAAGCGGGAGGCGATTCGCCATCCTGTTACTCTGCTTCATTCGAGAGTCTGAACCAAATCATTTCGAGGACCGCTCGCAATGGTAAGCGATCGTGAATGCTGTAAACTGCACATGCTAGTAAATGTTTGCCATGTGCGGGCAGACTAGCTGCTGTGGCGACCGCGAGCAGACAAATTGATTTGGTTCGACGGACACACAACGTGAACGATTGTTCAAGTTCAAAATGACGGAGACACATCACATACCTTTACGGTCGTTCAGACACTTTTGACTCTATCTAGCTTCGCAGTTCTTGAAGTTCCGACCGGAAAATTTTACGTCGGCCGTTTTGTTTACATCAGTCGTAAACGCCGGAAACGCGAGCCGCCACGGATTTACACGTTGCAGAACGTTTTACATGTTTACTAGAAGATGGCACCACCGGTCAAACACAATCATCATCATCGTTTACACCGGTTGCGCCAGTTTCACGATTCTATAAAATATGTCAATTTTCACGTACCGTTTCACGGAGCGGACCAGCTGCACCGTTCGTGATTTCGGAATCGTGGGCTCGAAAAAGGGACTCGCTAGAACTCCCTACTATTTACAGCACCACCCCTATGAAAAACAGAAATTCTAGCTTGCGGTTTTAATTTCTTCAGGAAAGAATCCCGAGGTTAACACATGGTTGGTGAAGTGGCAGACCACGTCACATATTAAATCCGAAACGGCTTTAATTGGTGCCGCCTTCAATCCCGCAAACAGCATGGCTTTCCTCCTCGCCTCCTTGCTGTCGTCTTCTCCCTTTCTCTTGTTTCCGGGCAGACTAACAACAACACTGGAGGCCTTGACGACAGCCATCAGAGCGTCCCAGAGGCTGTCCGGACGCACGTGATGAGCACGCTCCAAGCCTCTGACCAAGGACGGAAGCGAACGGGAGTTCCCATCCCCACCCCCTCAACTAAAAATAAAAGACGAAAAAAAATCGCACCAAAACGGACCGGCGCGATTTATGAGTTGAGGAGGAAAGCTAAACAGGAAAAAGTTGGAAAAGCGTTTCATCACAGGGATACTTCAACGAAATTTGAAATATTCCCGTCGTGTTCAAAAATAAGTTGAATATGATCCACAATATCCGTAAATGACAATCGCACGTTTGTATTTTGATCCTGGTGGCTGTATTTTTCGTTATAAACGGCCCACTCTGGCAAGCGCTCGGAGAAGGCCCAGCTTAGAGCACGTGACATCCAACGCAATCGTGACGTAGGTCGTCTCAAGACGAGCAAAGCTACGGCGAGGCTGACGTCGAGAGGATGGCCTAGTCGTTCCAGCTTCCGTCCGAGCGCAGCCAAAGGCTGAGGGACGGTTCGCAACTGCGAGAAGAGCATTCCTACGCACAACAAAGTAGTCCGCAAAAAGTAATTTGTTTTTAATAACTGGTTTGTGCGTGTAAACATTGCACAATATTCCAGATGTGCACTGCTGAGAATGATTTGCAACTAAAGAAAATAAATATCTGAAGTTTATGTTTTTATTAATAGATGTAAATGCATGTGGTTTGGTGAAAACACGTACATCCGCTGGCAACACGGCTGCAGCGCTCGGTTTTTCTGTGCGATTTCGTTCCCGTAATGGCCGAATCATGTGCTTCACTGCTTTCCTCACCGATTCGCTTCAAAACGTCCTTTTGCAAAGGCACGTTTGGGCGTCAGGCGCGAGAGGTCGTGATGAATATCTACTTTCAAACTCGGCAGGAGACTCCGGCCCCGTCGTACTGCGAATGCGTTGTAAACAAGAAAAGCGTCCGGGCCACTACAATTCACTGATACGCGGCGAAATCGGGGCACCCCTTTACCTGCCGATCACGTTGAACGCCAAGAAGCTGGTGGAAAGGACTGCACCTCGAGCCCTGGTATTTCCAGACAATACAAGGAAACATCAACGGCCGGGTCATCGGGCACCTTGCAACGTGTACTTGCATCTCGAAACTACGCCGAAATGCCGAACAGGTGGAAAGCTCGGACACAGATGCCGGAGGCGAGCCTACGTACTGACATCCCCCGTGACTAAATTTCAGAACGTAAAATGGCTCTTTCTAAACCTGTAGCAGACGATACCGTTGATACACCCGTAGCAGACGAAATACTCGGCGAGAGCGGGCGGCACGTTCTGCCAGTGGCGGAGCGGAGTGATACAAAAGTGCAGGCGAGATATTGCGTGACTTATTGCCGGCGCGTGATTGGCGCCGGCCACACGTAGCTTTGGCTGCGCTCGGACGGAAGCTGAAACGAAATCCTCCACTTCGGCTGCCGCAAATGGTGACTGCAGAAAACGCCCGCTCTTTGGACATCCCTTTACTCCGCGAAAATTCAATGGCCTCGGCACCGACAGCTTTTGCATAGGTGGAATGGCTGGACCCGCGCACCTTCGGGGTTTTTCCAGAGGTCGCGCGCGTCCAGGTTTGCGAGTCCGGATTCGCCAAGACAGCCGATCCAGAACGATCCCTTGGCGCAGCGTGAAAGCGCGACAGCCTGGAAAGCACGATGCACCTGTCTTCTCTCGGACGCAGGGTTTGGCCCTTGCCCTCCAGGGGATGATTTGGCGCTGTATTCGTCCCGTCTAATGCAAATAAGTGGATTAGAATGTACTCTTTTGTAAAGTATTTGGTCTTCCCCTGGTCTACTTCCACATTCATTGTACTTTTTGTAGTGATTCAGCAAATTTCACGGCGATCACTTCCGCGTTTTCTCGTAATGGCCCAACACATCTTGCAAATCAATGCTGGCTTGACACCTCATGCGCAGAAGCAGCACATGCAGTTAGATTTGTACGGAAAAGCACCCACACGTCGTATGCCTCCATACGCGAACGCCATATTTGATCCTACCACACGTAACACATGGCGTAATCTGCTCTCTGCGCGGCAAGCCTGGCAATCTACAGCCTGAACAATAGATTAACTATACACCTCTTAGAAAAAAGGCCGTAGCGCTCCGAGTGGTTACGTCACAATGTCGAAGAAGGAAGGCCATGGCGCAACTACGTGACAAAATATCTGGTATCGACGTGCAAAAAGTTTCTTGTCGAGCGGCCCGGTGGTGTTCGTACGTGTTTATCCGGCATTAATATACGTTTTAAAAGCGCAGTCTTGTACTAATTTATTATGATATAATATAAACGTAATATACAACGCGTTAACAAGGTTCAAAGTACCAGATTTATATTTTGGTTATCCCCGTAACCGCGGGACTACGTGCAATCCGGTGCGACATCTTCCCCTCACGTACGGGCTCCGATTCCGGTAAATTTACGTTGTGTGTGAGCTGCTGACTGTCTGAAAAGGAACGCTGAGGCATTTCAGAAGGAAAGGGAACCGGAAAAATTTCCGTCATCGCCGGAGCAAGCTCACACGAGCAAGAGATGGGTGGACAATGTTAAGCCTTCTTGTCCGACACCGCTGCCGGTGCTGTCGTGTGTAGTTCTTTTGAGACTTCTTTCCTTCCCGTCGTTTTTCTGTCGTCACCGCAGTCTCGGGTCGTTTTTTTTTTTGTATTCGCTTGATACTACGGCATTTACGTGGATTCGCGGAACAAGTCCTGCTAACGTTTGAGTGACGTGTGTGCCAACTAGTCAACGATGATACTGGTCGATTATCGATAGAACTCTCTCTCGACAGAGAGAGACTTCTTGGAGTTCGTGTTCAAATGTTTTCGTGGCGGATTTTGCGGGACGTATGGATACGATCGACAGGTCATGAACAACTTGTTTATGGGCTTTCTTGGTCATGTAGGACGCGAGTAAAGTGCTGCAGTCGGGTTGTTTTTTTAAATCTCGTGATAGAATGGAATTTCGTTTTTCGTCGTTATCTGTGTGCTGTTGCTTCGACATTATAAATATCCGTGGTAATCTAGTTTTTACTGGAATATGAATAACAAGTTTGTGTGATTATTGAAAGTGCGTTGTTCGTGCTTATGTGTTTATTTATACTAATTTTATTTTACTGTCTTTACCGGGTTTATACTAGACTCTTAACTGCTATTAAGAATATATGGTATTGTTGTATACAAAATAAGGTTTATTTTGTTCTAAGGTAGCTCGGGCCCATGGAGAGAAGTAAATTAGTTGACTGTAAATGGTAAGTTTAGTACCCCTGTCAAACGAAAAAGTTAATATATTTTCATAAAATGATATGGGATTTAATCCAGCTCGCGGTCTTGAGTGATTATGACGAGCGTCGCAAGCTGGTTTGTCGACCCAATATTGTCATTCGATCGAAATTTCATTACTTTTGCCATGTGGCTGGGGTATAATGCAAGAATTCAGTGACTGCACGAGATAATATCGCTTACATGCTCGTAAGTGACACTTTTCTAGCCGTGTCCGCGTTGACTACGTCTATCTGATTTTTAACTGTGATTTATTTTGCTGTGATTTGTTTTGCTATGTGCAATCACTGCGTGTCTCGCCATTTTGTTGAAGTATTTCTGTGTAAAATATGCATTCCTACAACAATAATTGCGTGATTCAGTGTTTTCGACTTAAAACAATCGCATTTTTCTATGGACGTCTTATAGCGCCTACCTCGTGCCATTTAATCCCGAATATTTAGCGGTGTAATATTTTCCCCGTGTATTAAAGTGTTTCTTAGACCCGTTGCTATGTGCAGCTTTTCATTTTAGCTAATGAGACACGCGTATGTGACTAAAAACGCGTTACGACGGTCGATCCACGCGCGTTGCCTTCGCTTCGACGCGCGCCCCCGATGAGCCTTCCGTTGCGACGTCACGAGAAGAGAGCGCTACAGCCTTAGTTTTTAAGAGGTGTTGCTGGTAGTCGCCGCCAAAGAGTGAGGAGGAGCGAATGCAGACTACGACCTCGGCGTTTTGTGTCGTGCCGCCCTGGGTCCATTCTCTGAGGCACATGGTACGGTGACTGGTCGCTGCCCTGCATGGTGCTAAAAGTACAGGTTCTTAGTTTCCTCCACTCTTCTCTTTTTCCTGGTGTCCTCTTGTCACAATGTTGTACCAGGCTTCCCTACTACACGAACTCATCTCTGTTACGTCACGGCGCGGTGGTGGCGCGTCGGTCGCACTTCCGGTCTGGGGCTGTGGGCGGAAGGCCCCATCTGAGGCGTGTATTCCTGCGTTGTTTTGAAAGGAACCTGACGAAAACATGCCTTTTCGTCAAACCGCCGCGACTGGGGCTGTGCCAAAAGAGTCGAGAAAGGTTTGAAGATCAGTTTTCATGTTCTCGGTTCGTCCGAGAACATGGATATGTGGTAAACCAGCCGCCGCCGGACCACGATTGCTTGGGCGGGAAGCACTTTGGGTTGAATTCACGGATACTTGTGGTCATCAGATTTATTTGTTTTGTTCCAACATGAACGCCGGAAAACCCTCAAGTTGTACGGCCCACCTGCGGACTACGTTCAGTGCGTCTTGAAGTTCGAACGGCCGTCTGATCGTTCGAACTGTCGTCTGCTCTTTCAAACGCTTCTGCTTGTCGTCTGCTCTTTTAGACGACACCGGCCCGTAGACCAAATGTTGGTCCGGTACTTGCGTTAAGAAGTAAGTGCAGGCCTCAAAAGACTTAAGTTTGAAGGTTGGTAAGCAGGCTCGACGTAAACAGTAGATACAAGGAGATGTTGATTATTGTTACCAGCGGCCATCACCGACTTGTTATGCCTGATTCACTTCGTCCGATTCTGCTTGCGATTTTCAGTATCGACGTCGACCATCTCAGCTGCGGTTCACGCTTTTGCAGCCCGAGCGACGTCGCGACTGAAAATTGCCAACGAAATCTCATCATGTGAATCAGGCTTTAGCGTACATTCTGCGGCGTCCACGCGGAATGAATCGCCGCATGTGAGATTATTCACGCGAAGTTTTGCGGTGTAACGAGCTTCGTTGATTTCGCTGACGCCGCTCATGTAGTCAGACACTGTCAGGAAGACGTAAAATCAACAATTCGAAAGCGATAAAGGGCAGGGGGACTCACACCGACGCCGATAACATCGCATTTCAATGGTTTGTTTATGGGCGACGGCGAGCTTGTTGCCCACACCCCCATCGCGCATGCGCGGCGCCGGTGGCGTCCGCTAGGGGCGCTCGGGCGCTCCGGTTTGTTTGTAAACATGAGTTGGTGTATACGGTAAAAAAACAGAGGGAGGAGAATAGAGCTGGCGAAGACGTCAGAGTGCAGAGCTCCGATTAAAATGCGCTAATGCTTTGACGCAGAGGTTTGCTGCCTTTGTCACTACTAGCTATTTGAATGTGTTCCGACAGTGAGTAGAGACAAAGGCAGCTAGACATCGCGGACACACTAATTTCGCTGAAACACGCAGAAAAAACCAAAGTGCTTTGTAAGCGAGTGGTTCACTTCTTGCGGGAGAAAGAACCTTGCTTGCGAAGTGAGGCAGCCCGTCTCGAATCACTGTCGCTGCCCATCCTGCAGCTGTCGGTCAAGTTCTGAGGCCGGACCGCGCACGCCGCAGCGATCTCCCTGGGAGGGTCTGAATGCCCTGGACGCAGCCGTCGCCTCCTATATGAACATCTCCGTGCTCAGACAGCAGATGAAGCCCGCGCGGAGGGTGCACGGTGAGTAATTGGGCAGATCCCCTCAACCTCAACTCTCAACTTAGCCTCTATCAAATGGCAGAAAAAAAAAACTCTTCGAAAAAAAAAAAAAGTCTTATAGAGTGAAATTTTTGGAGGAATATTTTTCCGGAGATGTCTCTCAGAGAAGAACTCCCCGGAGAAGCATCTCCCTTAAGAAAGACCCCAATCAAACGCCTTTCGTTAACAGAATGACGTCGTCGTTCAGGATTTAAAGTTATTTATTTCTATCTTTTTACTCATGTAAGATTTTTCCAGTGAAATTTATTTATGCCTTTAATACATGCTTTTTCGGCCACCTCTCTACAACAACCTCATTTATGCGGTATGCCTTCGAACTGCCATCGATTTCTTTGAGTTGCCGCTGTAGGACCCTCGATCCCGACAAAATCGATCTCGCTTTGTTTGTTGGCTTTCTTAGGGGTGATGCTCCAGGCGGGCAAGTACCCGAATTTGATACCCGAAGAGAGCGAACTCAAGTACCATATCCGGGCCCCCAGCACAGAGGAGCTCGACGTGATCCTGTCGAAGGTGGAAGCGTGCTTCAGAGGCGCCGCAGAGGCCACGGGCTGCTCGGTCGACATCATCCGGGGCATGAAGTACAAGCACATGCTGCACAATGACACCATCGTCAGTGTCTACCAGAGGCACGGCGAGGCTCTTGGTGAGAATCATAATATAAACCCTAAGATACGGAGAAATAAAAAAACCTGACACGACGACAGGTTCGTTCCCTCTAGTGCCCATAGGTATAGTTTAGCCGCAAGTTGCGGTACAAAAACTTCGATCTAATTGCGAGCTAAAAACATGCTCTTTGTGTAAGGCTCGTCAAAAAAATAGGCTCTTGGAGAAAATTAGACATCTGCATGACGCCTTTATTTCAAACGTTTTGTTCACTTTCCATTCATTGAAAAGCACGGCGGAAGAATTTGAGTAGGCACCTAGCTTATCTCGCCATCCCGTAGTTACATTCCACACGATAAAGGCCCGTCTGTTATGGTCAGTAGTGTCCGCATGGCAACGAAGCGTCCTTATAAACGGCCGCGCGAACGCAGCGTCTAAAACCAGCAACGGCAGACGCTATCATCTGAATGCCGTCTGCTAAAGGGAACACGGCAACGCTAGCCAAAGTCGGACGCTCCGTTGTGGAGGTCGACACAGAGCAGGAAGCGGCTGCCCGGCGTTCCAAACCAAGCACTTTTTTTTTATAACTTCCAGTTTGTTGTTTTATTTCGGAAGCGTGCGGGAGTATCGGGAGGAGCAACAGCCAGCGCGAATATTGGGGCGTCTTTAAATGAAATAAATATCACATCTGACTATATTTAGGCCCTCTCTAAGTGACACATATGCGCTAGTAAACTTAATTACAAGTAAACTTAATTACAAAGTGATTGAAATTTTTGTTTTTAAATTTTGTCTGAGGACATCAGATGTTGTAATGTGGGGCAATATGGGGGGGGGGGGGGGCAGTACTGCTTGTTTTCGATTGTTTACAAGAAGTTTGATGGCGTAAAATGAATTCTAATTAAGCTCACGCCAGAAGAAAAAAAAAACATGCGCAAAATGCTAAGTTTTTTTTTTTTTTTTTAGGCTGCCATTCGATTTTCAGGCAGTGTTGGCGGAAACGCGTTAGAACTTAAAAGCATTACCGGTGACGCGTTCCTTTTTTCTGTAACGTAGTAAATTAACGTACTCGCTTCTTTTCTAGAACAGTGACAGGTAAGGTACTTACGTTACTTATTTCGAGTAACGGGTAGCGTAGTTACGTTACTCGTTACATCCTTTTCCCGAGACCTGAAATAAGTACACTATTATTTTTTTTTGTGCTTATATACTTCGTTTTACTCTGTCTTCTTTGTTCCCAAGATATAGGTACTTAGGAATGTATTTATAAAAAAGAATAACAAAGCCAGACCACAGCCCAGCTGCGGCCTTGTTTAAACAAAGAAAAGGCCTACTCATGTCTTTTGCCGCGTGCTCGATCTGTAGTCACTCCTTTCTGAAGAACCGGTGCTTCTTGTCTGTGGCTTGGTTTGAGGATTTCTTTTGCAGGGAACTTAAGGAAACCTAAGACGCAATTTGAAAGGGAGGTGAGAAGCTTTCCTTCCAACGAACCTTGGGGTACAAGTTACAATGGGCACAAGCAAGATGTTTCTGGAGCTGCCTCTTGGCCAGGCGTCCATAGCTCGGTGAGGCCAACAGGATCCAAGTGCGTCGCTTCAGGGAATGTTCGCTCTCGCTCGTACATCGCCCACGCATCTTCATAGCAAATAAATCTCAAACCAGTAACGTTGAGAAATGGTGAATTCAGCACGCGTGTCCTCGACGCAGGCATCACCTTTGAGGGCGAGGATCCCAGGGCGGTGATCGGGACCGGTGCATCGACGGACGCGGCCAACGTGTCGCACGCCGTTCCGACGGCGCACCCGGTGTACGCTCTTCGGGCCACGGCCCGCAACCACACCCGGGAGTTCAGCCGTGCTGCGGGAGACCGGGACGCCCAGGAGCCCACGCTCAAGGTGGCTCGGGCCCTGGCCCTGACGGCCCTGGACTTCCTCAAGGATCCGGAGTTGCTTCGAAAGGCCAAAGAGGAGTTCGCGTTCAATACGACACCCAGCAGTTAGCTTGCCCCAGAAATATTTCCTTCTGACACACCGTTGACTTCCCGTGTATTGCCCAACATACAGGATGTTTTTTTAAGCTTAACAAATTTGTTTAAAAAACGCCGTGAAAGCTACACCAATTCGCTTTCTGCGGGTGAGTTATACGGCCAAGGGGACATAATATAAGGGGCGAATTCGTCCTGATAAATAGAATAATTAACTAAAATGTGATTAATCAACTTTTTCATGAGTGAGAATAGACATACGATTCCAATCAGAAATTTAGTGAGCGTTCATTTAAAGCCACTAAATCAGTAATTATCAGAAATAATTTAAGCGGGTGGGAAGCGCAGTAGTGCGCTAATCTGACCACTCGCGCGACAGGCACAAGGCTGGGGCTATGTGAGACGGAAAAACTGCGCGGGTGCCAATTATCACGCCTGTAGCCTCGCTCCTGTTGCCCGAGGGGTCAACTTTAGCACTCCACCGTGCTTTCCACGCGCTCCAAGTCTTCCTAATATCGACTGATTTATCGGTTTTAGGTGACGCTCGGCAAGTTTCTAATTCGAACCATACGTTTATTTTCAGTAATGAAAACGTTAACATACTTATAGTTAATTAGCCGACTGATCGTTACAATTTGCCTCCTCTACAAACAATGTCCCCCTGGCCGTACAACTCGCCTGCACAGAGCGCAATTCTGTCGCCTTCGTAGTGTTTTCTTCTTTTTTTTTAAACAAATTTGTTAAGTTTAAAAATAAACAGCCTGTGATTGAAAGGACGGCATGGGTGGCCTCCGAGTTATGCCACACCTCCAGTGCCAGTTTCTCAAATATGATAACACTTGGGCGTTTCGTAGCTTGGAGAGTGCACGCGCAGTCAATGCACTGCAGAAGGTAACGATTACTCTCGTTCTCATTCTGTCAGAGACTGGAGGTGCTGCTCAATGTGCGTGCTCTGTGCTCGCCAGTGTCTCTTTTGATAACCACGAAACTATATTTTAAAGGAACCGGGTCGCTCGGTCATATGAATTTTTTGATGCCGAATCGCATTCTCGCAGAAGCTAATCAAGATTTTGCGTGTTCATGCCGTGCGTGGCACGTCACATAACTCGCGGTACAAAGTCGTGCCGTCACGTGATGTCACGGTGTCAACGTTGTGGAAATACTGGAGTCACTGAGACGATTCCAAAGTAGTGAGGTTCCCAAGCTCCGCGCCATGGCGCTTAAATTCATCCATATACGTGCCGCCTATTGGGAGCCTTGCATAGTACACTGTGCAATAACTGTACGCATACCGCGCCGTTAACGTGGTCGACAGGTCTTTCAGGTAGTGTGGCGCCGGTGGATAACCGCTTTCTTTTGCGACATCATTTACAATGCAGTATGAATGCCCTCGTGTATCATAACTCCGTGTTTCAAGGTTAGTGGCCCCGGGTCAGATAGTCATGCCGCACTGGTCAAATCTTTCATTTTGAAATGAACCACCTATCACTGTCTAAATATCCAGAAAGACAAGTAATACACTCGATGAGGGTGGTCTGTGCCGTGTTCCCACTGCAGTGTGCGAACTTTATCGCTTAGACTTGGAGCTTAGGCGATTATTTCTGGCATCACATTAAGCCGCTGGCATTTTTTTTCTCTATTCCTTTTTAGCATTATAAAGACCATCGTAGAAAGAGATAAAATGCAGCAGCATTTTATTGATTTCTTTACAACTGAATACAGGATTTTCAGGACTGGACAGAAAGAGGAGAGATTGAAACATAGCCTTAGGTTCTTGTGATAGCCTGAACATTGCTTTGTTGGCCAGATGAAGCTATAGCAGCGAAGTTCGGCAATGATTTCCCCATGACGATTCTCAAGGCAGTTGGCCGTCGACGCTATCTCTGTAAAAGATTAATGGGGACAAATGGATGTGACAGTGAGTTACAGAGAATGGCTTTATATGCAATCAGTGACTCTCTAAACCGCAAGCACCAAGTATTTTTCTGTCATCATTCATTACCTAAACAGCAAGACGCGTCTTACTCACTTGGGGCATCAAGTGACATACCTATCTAAAACCGGGCTGTCAATGCTTCATTAATCAAGACAGAGAAACAAAAATGTAATTAAAAAAAGTCAAATGACAACCGCCTGAGTGCCCGTTTAAACAAATCTTTACGTTTTTTTTGTTTTTTTTTTAGCGCTTTATACGAAGCGAAGCGATTTGAGTAGAATGCACTGCAATCAATTCATTTTTAGAAGCAGCCGTTTTTCCAAGCACCGTTCGTGCAGAACCAAGTTCAGTCGAAACAGCCTGATCGGCGGCGAGCCGACGAGCAGTACGCGGAGAAGTCCAGTGAAATACACTCGCCTCACAAAGCTTGCTTCCTGCAGTGGGCTTGAAACTCTTTCGTTTTATAATGGCAAGCCAAACACTCATCTACTTCAGAATAGTCTTCTTTCCCAAGGAGAAGCGGAAGAGTCTTGTGTCATTCTCTGACCTGCATCGGCACCCGAATGGCAAGCAGGCGTTTGGGAGTCGAGAAATGCGGAACGTTAGAATGCGGTTTCCTGAAAATACGGGCGTCACGGTGCTAACTGCTTGAGAAGCGACCTGAGCACTTCAGCCGAATCTGGCCGGCAACAATATCGTGGCTCATGGCGGCGATATGAAACAGTGATAATTATAGTGACAACAGACGCGACTGCTGCCATGCAATGGTGCCGCAGGTAATCAAAACATACGTGGCTAGAGTGAGGCTGTTGTCAGCAAAACATTAAAAAAATGGGAATGCCGTATATTCTGACACAGAAGCCAGTGACACTAGATTATATTGATGGGTGCCAAGTCGTGGTGATAAGGTGACGTCACGGCGCGTGCACGTAAATAGTAACTTCGCGTTGCTTGGAACCACGTTGTAACACCATAACGTCACGACCACGTCTGGTGACGTCAGGCCGAGTGACGCTACGTGAATTAACAATGTGCCAATAAAAGAAACGTTATGAAAGCCTACCGTTTCTTGTGCATTCCAATTTTTAACATGGCGGCCTGATCGCTAGATCAGTACATGTATCTGCCAATTTGTTTGTGTATATTCACATTACCTCTAATGCCTTAGTCCTACCAGAGCGACAAACAAAAACAACCGACACCGACAAGCCTCAAACACGTGCAGCATGCACGCGATGATACCTTTGGCAGGCTTGCAGCATCACTCGTGTTTGCTTCACAAGCGCCGAGAGACGGCAAGCCTGCCAAAGGTATATAACGTCGCGAGCATGCGGCACGTGTTTTAGGCTTGTCTGTGTCGGTCGTTTTTGTTTGTCACTCTAGTGGGGCTAGGGCAGGCTGTTCATAGACATTACGTAAGCAAAGATATAAAGAGGAAGATATGCTATAAGCGTTATTACACCTGGCATCGAACATCAATCTTCAAACTAAGCCAGGTACGCTTAATTTAACTTTACTGCTGGCGATGCAACAGGAATTACGTAAAGGCATTCCAGATGTACAGATTTTCTTGAGGTGTAAAAAATCTTCAGGGCAAACATATATCCTAACAAGGTAGCGGCCTCTTCCGCATTCTATTGCGATTCACTCCGTGTCAACACATGTGCGAACGTCCGAATATTACTGACATTCCGAGTATGCACAACGTGCACCGTCCAGGTTTAAGCAAGCCCACGTCTATCCAGCAAATGAGGCAATGCGGTTTGAAAGCGCACAAAAGACGAGGACAGAGTAAGAAACACAAACGACGGACGAGCGCTCGTCCGTCGTTTGTGTTTCTTACTCTGTCCTCGTCTTTTGTGCGCTTTCAAAACCAAGATGAATAACTACCAACTAGCCCAACTTTCCACCCATCTGGAGGCAATGTGGTCCAGCCCTGGAAGCGCTATCAGGCGACCCCACCTATAGAAGAATCGGAGCCTGTGCACTGAAGATCTGACGTCATTAGAGTGAGATCGATTGGAAACACAGATTCGGCACGAATGCAGCGTTCGGCTGAGCCCCGTGTCCAATAAATGCGTCGAAAGACGCTTGACATCGGGCTCGGGTTCAATTACCGAGTTGGCGCCATCCGACTGTGATGACTAGAGTCACTGATATAGGCCTCCAGAGTACCAACACCTCAAGCTCCGCACCGTGGCGCTCAAATTCATCCATATCTGTGCCGCCATTTTGGAGCCTTGCATAGTATACATACCCCGCCATTGGCGTTGTCAACCGGTCTTTCAGGTAAGTTTGTGGCGCCGTGGATAGCCGCTTGCACTTGCATTGCATTTGCACTATCATTTATCATTATCTGCACTCGTGTCATCACATACTCCGTGGTTCGCGTTAACGACCCCAGGGTTTATGCACTCATATAGCGCTCGCAAAATATCTAATATTGAGATGAGTCACCTATCACCGTCTAAATATTCCAGAAAGACTAGTAATTCACTCGATGAGGTAATCTTTGCCGTGTTACCACTGCAGTGGCGAACGTTATTGCCTAGAGCTTAGCCGCTTATTTTTGTCATCGTATTAAAGGGGCCGTGCAACGGATTTTCGCTAGCAATGATTTCTACTTTACACGAGCTTGCTGGCACCAGTAGGGACCCAAGTATACTCGCAGGCAACGCCACCAAGGAATTCCTTTGTTGCGCTGTAATTTCAAGGACAAAAGCAAGCGTTTTATTTTATTATCTTTTTTGCCAAAATTAGCTAGATGACGTAACTTTGATATCAGAAGGCGCATCACGGCGCGGCGGCGTTATCTGGTCCGGACCTGCTCGACTCGCGGGCCTCGCCGCATCTCGCCAGGCTTGTCTGTCAATGGGCGCGGGACATATTCGAATCGTCGCTATATCTCGATTTCCCTTATGATTTACCGCAGGAAAGGCTACAAGCGCGAGCTCCTTGCTCTGGGGCAGGTCTCGGCGGCACAAGCTCTCGTGCATTAAATAGAAGTTATAGGCAAATTAAAATTACAAAAACAAGCAATAAATAACCTCCTTCATGACGTCCTTGGTTGCTTGAGTGGCCGTGAACTAGACGAGGGGTGGTGAGCTGAGCGAGCGCTCACGGCTGCCGTACTCCGTGTCGACGGCGCGAGAGCGCCACTGAAAGCGTGTTCCGGATAGGCTGTATGTAGCGGGCAGCAAGAGCGGCTCTCATTGCATTTGCTGCGCGATTAAACACAAATTCGGCATGACACTTCATTGGCTACAAACGACAGCAAACACGGGGTAAAGATCAGTTCAGAATGGGAGCCACTTCGCGCTGCCATACCGCGAAACGGCCAAACCGCAAGACAACGCTGCTCACCGAAGGCCTTGGGAACGCTCAGAGCCGGCCGGAGTCCTTCGGTCCCTACGGCCGCAGCGCCGCCGCGTACAATCCGGGACCTTTCCGTGTCGGCGCCTGATCCCACTACTCCTTTCTAGTAGGCGCCGCATTTCCACCGATTGGTGGCGGGTATGTCGACGGATCATTTCTTGTTTCCGTACTTTATAAATTGCATTTGTTTCTTTTCTGATCTCAAATACTGAACAAAAACTACTTTTATAAATAATTGAAACGGTTCGCGCCACTTATATTTTGTATTTCGACTAAAAAGAAGCTTTCAGCGGCTCTGACCAGTAGTAAGCCCAGGACCTAAGACGTCACATTACGCGCGCTTTCGGTACCGCGGGTCGCCCCCGTCGGTGGAGGAGGTTTCCGCGTCGTCCGGTTAAAATATGACGCACTGATATTTAGTGACTCTCTCCGTGCCCGCTGGCTTGCCCGAACCCCAAGAGACGTGGAAACCGCAAAAAAGGTAGACGCTTAATTATGATTGCAGGGCCCCTGGGCAGCTGCCAAGACTATGAGCTCGCGCATCTATAGCCTTCGCTGCGGTACAAAAACATAAGGTGGAAACAGAGTATAGGGGGTATTCACTGGCCGCCATATCTGAGGTCACTGTTTAGAGCGCATGCTCAGAACGAGCTCACATTAATAGGCTGCCAAGACCGGCAATCTTGCGGGTGCGGGGTGCACGTTGCAAAATAACTGTGGAAGCTAGACATCAGCACGTGCTCAGCATTAGCGCACACAGATATGGCCGCCAGTGAATACACCCTATAGAGGCGTCGGCTGGCACCCCAGAGGCTGCTCATATGGGTGATCCGAAAACGCGCCTTATTTCAATGATGGCACGAGAGCAGTCGGAGCCAAAAACACCCTTGTGTATCCGTGCCTGAGAAACGCGCTCTTTCGATCCAAGTAAACATGAGAGCGACGCGTCATGTTACTGTGGTACTAACTACTAAGGTCTACTCAGAGCAGAGAGAAAGTTTGGTCAATGGGAGGAGCGGGCACAGCCAGGGCGTGCACTTGACGCAGAAAGGAGCTTGACATGCTCTCTTGGCCTACTAGAAGGCCGAAAATAATCCCCTAACAATGGTGGCGAGAAGCAATTTAATCATAGATATGTTGTCTTAAGAAGCACGGCAGAGTTAAATCTATAGTAACCCTTTAAGGTTGAAAATGGGGTGCACGTGATGTTTCGATAGTGATCATGCAGAAGGATGTAAGAAAACGAATGTGGCCGCTCGAACAGAGCGTGACCGCTCGGACGGCTGATTCCCGGCCCTCGTCGCCTTGCGTACGGATTATGTTGATCGTTCCACTATAGTCGCGCTCTTCCACCATGATTTTAGATGGCCGTGATTGAAACATCACGTGCACCATATTTTCAGTCACCGAGAGTTACTCCGACGCACTCTATTAATTTCGTTTCTCGCGACCACCGCCAGGGTATTATTTCCGGCTTCTGGTTGGCCAGTCGAATTTGTGAAGACGCCCTGAACACGCCCAGCACGCTTTCGCCCATTGGCGTCTCCTCATTTGACTCCAATACTTCCCAATGGCCAAACTTTGTGTATCTCGCGACTCCAGCAAAACGAACGACACCTAGCGGGAAAACACTGAACTGGCCGGACCAGGTCCTTCGCGATTTCTGCTCGTCTCTTCTGGCTTCCGTGTTTGCATGTTGTCGGTGGATTGCGCGACAGAACAGTTCTACCGGTGTCTGTGTCGTAACCGTAGTATCGCCTTGTGACCCAGGTTGCTCTGCACGCGACCTATGGAACCGCGTGAGCCAGACATTCTGCGTTTCTCAACGTTCATCAGCACAGTGGAAGGACAGTGGGCAGTCCTTTCCTCGTTTCCTCGAAGAAAGTCAAGCCTCTGGAAGCTCGCTTACCCCAACACATCGCCGGAGGTTCGAAACGTGGAGAATAAAAAGCGGGGCGAACCATTTGGAGTCCAATTCCCGCTCGCTGATGCCCCAGCGTTGTGCGTTGAGCTGGCACATGGCACGGCACGACCTGGATTCGACCGCCATATTTGCCCGATAGTGGCGTCCCCTATAGGTCGCTGGAGTCGCGAATATGGCTCTGGTACTGGGTCTCAAACTCGTCTAGTCTATAGTCTAAGGTCACTGGATCCTGGGAAAGAAGCGCCATTGTCTTCCCATGCTAGCCGGACACAAACGGACACAGACGGCTAAAACCTCGCAAGGGGACTGGCTGATCGGTGTCCGTTGCCATGCCAATCGCCATTTCAACCCCTTTATACCGTCGAAGATTTGATAGGATCGTTCCAAACCATGTCACCCCAAGATTGCCATGGAGCATCATCGTACTAAAGGCGTTCCTCGCCAATATAAACGTCTTTGGCACTGTGTATGCAATCAACTTATCAATCATGCCCATATCCATGGGGATCTCTTACAATTATATTGTTCTTCTTGCGTATCTCAAGAGAAAACAAAGATAACTATTTATTACCCCCAATGCACCGACACCGCATGTGGTGGCGGTAGGAAGATGTACTCTTGTTTCGCCGGCGTGTGGATAGCAAAATATCATTATACAAGAAACGTCTTTATAAAACTACCCGTCACCAGCGAATTTAGGTTGGCTCGCTAACAATGGAGAGGTCAAGGAGAAATTGCTAATTTCCAGAGCCAAAAACGGCTTCCATACAGGGAGCTTTGGCTACTTTCTCAGGATCCAGTGTCTTTAGTATACTCTAGTCAATTAAAGCAAAGTATGGTGAAGTTCTTTACTAGTACAGCATACTAGTCTAATATTTATTTTCCTGTATTGTCTAGTAAATGTCTTGTCTTCTCTTGTCCAGTGTAGTCTTCTAGGGAGTCGGCGAGTAGGTCGTCCTCGCCTATGTCTTTGCGCACAATTTCCTGGCAGACGATTGCGGCCATGCAGACGCCGCAAACGTTGGCCAGCGAGATGAACCACTCCCTGCGACGTGCAGAACAAAGAATCAAACGGAAAATGTTGAGGTATACGGTTTTGGAGCGACAACGCACGTAACACGTCATTCGAATAGACTAAGCGAAGAATTAATCACACTGTCACAAGAACGCAGACTTATGCGGGCGACCGTTCACTTCATAAGCCTGTTAGAGTTCGCGAGAAGCCCCCATTTAATGTCGACGTCAAGCGGCGTCCTAGCGTCCCATCGTGCACGATCCACGGGCGTAAACCAGCATCTGTCAGCGTCGTTCAGCGTCTGTCCATGTGCACTTACAGAGCGTTTGAAAGGACGCAACGCGACGCACAACCGAAGCGGGACCTCAAAAAAAATATCTTACTCTGTTCATCAGAGGCGCTGCTCGTCATCACTAACGCGTCCACGCAGCGTCGACTATACTTGCATCAGCATCGCCGCCAGCAGCGTTTTCCAGCCTCTTAGCACGAGCGCAAAGCTTTGCGGAGCGCAAGTTCGTCTGCTTCTTTGCGCAGGGGTTGTGATGACGTCAGAAGACGCCGAGCTCTGATTGGCTCTGATTGGAAGGATAGTGGGTAGACCTCAAGGCAGCTAGCATTGGGGTCTACCCACTATCTCTCAATCAGAGCCAATCAGAGCTCGGCGTCTTCTGACGTCAGGACGACCCCTGCGCAAGAAGCATAGACGAACTTGCGCTCCGCATATGCCACACAGCGACACCAAGACGAACGCGTCTGCCGCTAGGCGGCGACTCTCGTCAAGCTTCGGCGTGTTTGTCGCTTGAAGCAGGTTCGGGATCGACCAACGATGACCTCATGCGCAGGCCATGCCTTCTGAGCTGGTATTGCTATACGGAGAGCAAGTCGTCTGCTTCTTGTGCAGGAGTTGCGGTGACGTCAGACCGACGCCGAGTTCTGATTGACTTTGATTTAAACAATATAACCTTTCAATCAACCAAAAAAAAAAAATAGTGGGTAGACCTTAATGCTAGACGGCTTGAGGTCCACCCACTATTTTCTTTTCTTTTCAATCAGCCAATAAGAGCTCGGCGTTCTGACATCATCGCAACCCCTGTGCAAGAAGCAGACGAACTTGCGTTCCGCATAGCTTCAGAGGGCCGCTACTGAAACAAGCCTGCAGGTCACCTACTTTCTCCTTTGTGGCGTATTGCGTGGGGTGTGAGTGATGAAGTAATGTTAAAATATGTTATTCGCATCATTACACAAGAGATGCCGTGAATTAGAGGGTGGATAAAAGGCTGTAGACCTACAGCCTGACAAAAGCTTAGAACCTCCTCCCCCCCCCCCCCTTGCCCCCTCAAAGACCACGCCCCAACAAGGAAATCTTCACATAACAGCTAGACAGGACAATTATACAAATATTACGACGAAAATGCAAGGTTTCATGCCTCATCGCTAAGATGTACGTGTGTCAGAAATCCTTGCGCTACCAGTAAAATGAAGCCGACAGATAGGACCGCTGCCTTAGCGACCCGAGATATTTGCCAGCATATATATCGTAGATGTTTTTTTTTATTGTTGCTTGTGCATATGTATAGAGGGTGTTTCACGAAAGGTGGTCAAACTTCGATACTGCGAAAACTACGCATCGCAACAACAAAAAAAAAAGGCTCGTGTCGTTTTGGTCCTGGGCCAGGGGCCTATTTAGGAAAATGATTAAAGTCCGATAATTAGGCTGTTAATTATTTTGCGTAATTAACTTTTTTAATATTCTGTTTAAGGGTATGGTTTCCAATCAGAACGTTGCTCAGCATCATCGAAAAACACCAAATCAACAAATTGCAGAACGATAGAAGGCACGCGAAGCATTTTACGGCTTTCTGAAAAGCCGCACAAATTCGATGGGTTTTTAAGTTTCGGTTTGCTATCGGAGCGCATCTCGTCCCCGGCGGCACCGCGCCCCGTGGAGAGATAGTGTAGAGTGCCTTCATACACACTCGCGCTTTTGCTTGAGTGGTGACATCTCAGCCATTTTCACGCCCAATAATTTTTTATGCATTTTGAAGTGCGCGCACACGGTGCCACTCAGCTCGAGCGCGCAGCTTTGGCTAATGCATAGACGCCATTTTATCGCCCAAGTCACGCACCGAGTACCGAGTGCGCGAGAGCGTCTACGCGCTGGCACATTCAGTGCAACAATGGATGTCTTCACCCCGAGACAGACAGACATGTAGGCACCCTAAGATAGTGCAACCAGCCTCTGCTGCATCGGGCGATGACAGCGCAGCAGAGGTTGGTTGCCTCTGCTTCGCTGATAGTAGAATAGTAGATTCTACTATTTGAAGAAACAATGACGCTGGCATTTGAGGGGGATGTGTTCTTAGGCCATATCTTTGGTGTTCTGCCAAGTGTGCCTGCTTTTATATTTTTAAAATTCTGTCATCGAAATAAACAATTCAGTTGAAAGTTACGCCGCGTCCTGTCTAGTTCTCTCTTCGTTTTCGTCCTTGTTGTTTTGGCGTATTACACCATGATGCAAAACCAACTAGCCCAACTAGCCATCCTTATCCTACTTTTTACGCTACGTCAATATAAATTTTGCGGAACACTCTCGAGATATGATTTTTTAAGCTAATTAAGCGTAAGATCCTTAATGTGTTTTTGTTTTGTTTTATTTGTCAAACCGCCTCTCTGCGACGATATTTGACGAAGTTCAGCAAGCTGTGCTGTGTGACCTAATCAACATATTTTTATGATCTTTACATCACCGTAAAGCTCCACTTTAAGCTTTTCGTTTAATATAGTTTGAATATATAATGCGCACCATGTGCCTGAAAAACGAATATTTCGAAAAACTAGCAAGTTTGAAGTCGATTTTCTAAAACAGCCCACCTTATATTTATTTTATTTTTTATTCACAGTTAGGTAATATAGTAGTCTATCAGGAGCTACCAACAGAAATTGAAATATATTGTTTGTATGGCCGCTATAAAGACTCGAATGTCGTGCTAAGAGCGTTTTGAACGGGACTTCGCACAGGCGCTCTGCTGAGCAGAATTTTGGCCTATGTAAGGTTTTATATTTATTGTTAGGAGTTAACTCAATATCCAACCATAAACATTAATAAAATTTGGAGTAGTGTACTTAAGAAATTGTTACTTAGAAGTCCGCATCCAAAAGTGCGGGCACAGATGCAGTTCTTTAGAGAATTCTTCTGGGGCCTTTTGTTTTCGGCTTTGAGTTTGAAATACCGAACTTGACATGTAATTGTCATATTTTATTATATCAAACAGATATTTAGTGCATATATATATATGTACGATTTAGTATCTGACGCTTAGAAAGTACGGTTTATTTTGTGCGCAAATGGACTCTTTCGTAGAATAACGAGCATTTCGTAGCTGTAAGGCTTCAAAGTGTTAGTCATGTGTTTAGGTTTCATTTCTATTTTCAGTGATTCATGCCGGGTTACTTAGACATTTCCCTCTTGACTTAATTTGTCTAGGTGTTATGTATCTTCTCCGTCAATACATAGGGCGAAGCTCACACACCTTGCAAGTTACCCCAGCGCCAAGTAAATAAATATTGTTAGGATAAATACTGTTGCTTCACTGGCTCTTACGCTCAGATATTGAAGCAAGTACTAACATTAAATAGAAAAAATTACATAGGTCAAAATTCTGCTCAGCTGAGCGTCTATGCGAAGCCCCGTTCAAAACTCTCATAGCACGAGATTCGAGTCCTAATAGCGGCCATACAAACAATATATTACAGTTTCTGTAGGTAGTTCCTGACAGACTACTATATTACCTAACTGTGAATAAAAAAATGAAAGAAATAAAAGGTGTTTTTTTAGAAAATCGACTTCAAACTTGCAAGTTTTTCTAAATATTTATTTTTCAGGTAAATGTTCCGCGTTACATTTTTAACACAAAACATTCAAATTATACTCAAAAGAAAGAGCTTAATGGGAGCTTTACGGTGATGTAAAGATCATAAAAATATATCGATTAGGTCACACAGCACAGCTTGCTGAACTTCGTCAAATATTTCAGAAAGGCGGTTTGGCAATTAAAAAACAAACATTACAGATATTATGACCTAGGCGCTTTATTTACCATAACTTGCCGTTTGCATCTTCTCTTTATTAAAAAAATTTACAGGTAGCTACTAAACATTTAAGAGGAGTTAATATGAGTTAGTGTATTTTTATAAAGTACTGCAATAAGAAGCTAGAGAAAAACAATTAGCCAAATAAAAGGTAGACTTTTTAAAAATCGACCTCTAATTCGCAATTTTTTAAAAATAGTCCTTGCTTTACGAGAAAATACTGCCCTTTCTCTTTACACACAGCATCAAATTTGTTATGATTAGAAGGAGTATACTCTAAGCTTTCGAAAATACTAAATGTGTTAAGACACTTCATACAGGTCACACATAAGAGCTGGAAACTTTGACAAATATCATCCAAAAATGTCATATTGGCAAATTTCCTAAAATATATTTCATATAAATAATCGCGTTAAAATTATTTATCAGAGAATAAGTGTGTTTACAGGTATCTATTAAAAAAATAAGAGGCGCCGATTTTGAATTAGTGTATTTTTGCGAGTAAGTTGATTTACTGACAAAACAGTCAAACAAAATCAGACTTCAAGCTTTTATAGAGCTTAAAGAATATACTCTCAGCTTTCTGATAATACTAAATATGTTACGATATCTCAAATAGGTCACACGGAAGAGCCGGTCAAGCTTTGACAAATATTGACAAAGGGACACACTTTGACAATATTTAAAACAAAAGTGAAGATAAATAATCACAATAAAATTATTGACCATAAATAATCCCTAT
>JAZHYW010018114.1:0-20128 GCA_037355805.1 Ixodes ricinus
CTTAAGCGTGTTCAAACAAACGCTGCTTTCTCATTAGCAATTCGCCATCAAACACTCAGTGCGTATTCTTTGCATTGCAATCGTCCATAGGCACTCGGTGTTTATGCACTCGCCGGGCTTTCTTGGAGCCCTGCTGTTCCCACGGCACTGAACTTTGTTCCGTTTCATCGAGAAAGTTTGGGTCGGGAGGTGGGTCCAGCTGTCTTGTGCCTGCCAGGTTGCTCTCGGTCGTAGGCTCGTCTTGTCCCATGGTTGTACCGGGCTGCTCCACTTGATCGCGCTTCTTTGCTGCGCAGCTTGTGGCTCCCGCCGCCTTGTACTTCCTGAGCCTGAGGCCTCACATCCCCCGTCGTCCTCCTTTCCGGACGCCGTCATCTTTGAGGGTCCCCCCGTGAGACGCCGTTGCTCGCTCGTCGTTGCTTGCCGTTGCCATTGACTTCTTTTTTCTTTCGTCGCTTTCCTTTGCCGAGTGTCACGTCAGTATCGAGTTGCAATCGTAAAAGATCGGTCCCGAAGCGCTTCCCAACAGCGCGAATACAGCACTTCCATCAAACTCACGCGTCCGCTCCGAGTGTGAACAGGTATTTACGTGGCTCTTGCTGACACTGTCGTAGTTCAAACATATCTTTTTTAACATCGGCTCGCTCCTGCATCTCCGAGGCCGCGAAAAACGCCGCGGCAATTTTTTTCCACCTACGTCGCTTTGCAAACGACTGAGACGCCTTTTACCAACAATGACAGTTGGGTTGACTTCTGGAGTCTTCACCGGAAGACTCGCCGCACGTCCCAAAAGGCGTACCGGCGTATGAGACTATAGTCCCACGCTGTCGCTGTAGCGCAACATATATCATTGAACTTCGCTCAGCTGCGATGTGTCCATGGCTATCGCGGTGATGAGAGCGCCGATTCAGAAAATACGTCGGTGACATTAGGGAGTTTTAGAATAGCGCACGCTAAAGCTTTGCGTGCGCAAAGAATAGCGTCGTCGCCACTGCGCATGCTCCGAACGCAAACCAGGTTTTGCGCTTTGCGTGCGCAATTTTAGCGTGCGCTATTTCTCGGAAATAGCGTGCGTACGCAAAGAGTCTTTGCGCTTCTCCAAGGAGGATTCGTGATGAGAAGTTGGCTAAAGCCAAGACGAGCAGAGTTAAAAAAAATGGCGGCTTCCAGGATTATGTCGGCGGCTGCTTTGGCGGCGTCGTGAGTGCGACGTCGGCGGCATCCTCGCGACTGCGATTTTCAATACGGGACGACATTGTACTCGGTTTGGCAACGATCACCGGCAACTTGATGCTTGCGACGCGCGAACATTTCTCGGCGAAGGTACGATGTGCGAAGGTCAGTACACGAGACCTCTCTTGCCGAGGCGACGCAAGCGGACACGACCGGTCAACCGCTCGCGTCGCATTCTCATGTTTAAACAATTCTAAAATGATACTCTGAACCAAAAAACTTGTTTTTTCTAAAGTTACAGCATTTCGTGTGTGAAATAAAAATTGTGACTGTATCTTGGTGGCGTCGCAAGCGCGAGATGCTTGGGCTTTTGCGTCGCGACGGAGAAACGCTATTCTAAAACTCTCTTGCGTCGCGTGCGCTAATTCAAGCGCTAAATTTAGCGCTAGCGTGCGCTAAAATTGCGTACGTTATTCTAAAACTCCCTATTAGCGCAGTAAAACCTACCGGCGCACCCCCAACTCGCCGCTGCTAACGCTCCCATTCTCCAACTGCCGAGAGAGCTTCCAGTTCCTGTGCCGGAGCACATCACGACCGTCAAAATTACGCCGCAACTTGTTTTACGGTCAGTTGGAGGAAAGAAAAAGTTGATATTTCATTAATTTCTGTGTAAAAGTTAATGAACTGACACGAAAACGGATTAGCGTGTTTGGCATTCAGTGAACGTTGAAGGTTTAGTGTAAAATGTTATCTGGCAAAAGTAAATAGGTCATTTCATGGTTACTTTTAAAAAAACCTCTGACACGCCAAAAAAAAATTTTTTTTTCATGCTAGGCGTTGAAATGGCATATCAGGACATTACAAAAAAATTGTTTCACTATAGAGTTGCGTAGCTTTTTTCATAAAAAATATAAATACGAGGCCCAATTCAAAGTTCCCGCCGTGCACTGTGACGTAACAGTTGTACCGCAAGGTGCCGGGGTGGTCAGAAGGAAGGCATCGCCGGAAGTCACGTGAGTTGTATCCCTCCTCGTGCTTACCGCCGGCGCGTGTAATATTTTTTTTAATATTTTTGTCATTCTCCGCACCTTTACGAGCGATCCAAGCAGACAAGGTTTCTCTATTTGCTTTTCATCGCCTATGTTGCTGTAAAGGTAGAAGAAGCGGAGTCAGTGAATGGACCTTTGGCGAATATGTGCTGCCACCTATGGGGCGATGGGCGAACCTGAGGCGCACTGGGTAGAGAAACAACGTGCACGTTAGGCTTCTATTAGCCCCGAGTAGACGGCCCCTGCCCTCCTCGCCCTATGTCCGCGCCACGCCCCCCGCCGCCATGTCTGAGCTGGGCCCGCAACGCGCGCGACGGCGCGCGCCTGTGTGCTGGGCACAACCGGGTGCCGGGCCGTACATGTTATTAAATACGGCGGACTAGATTTTTTTTTTCAAGTATAAAGAAAGTTTTGTTTTCTAACATGAAGAAACTAGCGTTTGTGCACCTTTGTTGGAGTTATAAAGTACGGGAAGACGTCTCTATCGGCAAATATAATAGCACGAGCAGAGTTGGAATCGCTCGGGCGTGGAGACAAGCTTTCTCCAATTCCGCTAAACGCAAACGATTAAAAAATAAAAAAAAGCAGTTGAGTTTTTTTGAACATCGGCATGCAATGCGAAAATATATTTCGTTTACCCGTTTATTGCAGCAAAAGCTGAGAGCAGGCACACGATAGAATGCACCTCTCCCTGCGTCTAAATAGAGTTTCGTGGGCAAGGACTGCGTTGCTAGCGGGAGCTCGTGCCGTCGCTTTGAGCATGAATTGGGCACACGCCCGCAAGGCTCGCAATCCTTAGCGTACGCTCTACTAAAACGTTTTAGTATCTTGAACAAAGTGCATTTGAAGGATCGGCATCGCTGGAGTTAAGCAAATAAATGACACCACTATGCATCGTGTAAAACAGGACTTTTCGGTAATGTTTAGCATCACCGATCGTTTTGTCAATCCAGCCGCTTGGTTTACTTCGTACACATTTTATAAGCATCGAATACTACCTGCAACTGTGCACATGCGCGCGGAGGAATATTCGACGTCTGCTGTTTACGTGCCTCGTGCATAAAACTACCCGTCAAATAATCAAATACACTCACTTGTATCCCCTCCGTTAAAATGAAAAATAGCGTGTGCTCGGTTGCCTTGTCAGCACGTTTCTCATTTATCCCATATATTAGTGTTTTGACGTTCTCACGCGCAAGGTACACCCTTGAGTTCACTCTCAAAGCGCATAAGCTTTGCCGCACACCCGCGGGCGTACCTTACTGCGTGAGTTACAAAACGGAGAGATCTTTCAGCAAAGCCTTTTAAATACAAGAGCAACTTTTTTATTGTCAAGAATTGATGTTTTATTAATCACAAAAGACAAATCACATACAAAGATGAAGACAAGAAAATCTTTATTGCTACAAGGCAAAATATTGCACATTCGGAAGAGGTCGGTGTGAAAAAATGGAAGGATCTGCACATGGCTTGAGTTTCTTGAGGCCAGTCTTTGCCAAGATCACTCGCACAAACTGATCGTTTGTGAAGTGATCCTGAAAAATAAATGCAGCATCGCATATTTTTAGTTGCCATTTGTGAAGCACCGATCGCGGAAATATGTTGCAGAAACAAAATTGCAAGGTGCTCGATCGTTGGCGACTCTCCTTTCACTGACGCGAGATGCACGCGATAACACTACAACCCTTTTTATTTTAGTAGCACCCTAGTCTCTCACGCATCGTTCTCAACTCAGCCGGCTCAATGCAAGCGAGCTAAGAGTGAGCGAGTCAGTTTCTATGATCAAATACGCACGAAAAGACGTGTCTAAGTCCTTCGTGCCGGTAATATGGTTCCGTGTTTGTCTCGTCTCATGATCGTATTACGCGATCTTCACCGGCGAGACCGAAGAAGACAGGTAATACGATTCAGAGTTTGACAATGACTTACCTCGCAAAGTCTCCCTCGGAGGCACTCGAAACTTTTCCGACCGATCCGGTATAGTCATTGTCTTCGCCGTTGAAGATTTTCCTTTCCCGTCGGGACGGCAAAAAAGCTTATTTCCTTTCGCAATGCTGTTTGTGCAACCTACAGCGCAGCATGATGGCATCGCGTTGCCGCCGAGGTTGTGGTAAAATATAAAAAAACCTACGGCCGGGCCGCGAACAACGGAGCCGCCGCTGCGCCTGGCCCAGTGATGGCGTTGGTTTCGAGCAGACGACGGAATCGCGCGGGATCATGGGAAGAAAACGGTCACGTGTCGCGCCAGATCCAATTGAAGCGAGGGGAAAGAGAACTTTTGAGAGGGAAAGGGCATGGGCGAGGAGAAATTTCTCTTCCCCATTTCAGACAATGGTTTGCGCTACCTTTCAGTATAGACCTTTTCTGTGTACTCTCGTCCCCAGCCACCTAATAGGCGTATCCGGTATGGGCGACGAAAAAATAATCCAACGTTTCAACCTGCAAATAGTAAAAAAATAGGCGGGAGGCAAAACGAGAAAGTGTGACGGTTACGCTTATATCCTAAATGCCCTCTATTAGCGTGGCAAAGGCAAAACAATGTTTTCGCCCATACTGGAAGTGACGTCAATTCAAGATGGCGGCGCACTTGCAGAAAAGGTCCATACAGGGGCCTTACCGAGAAGTTGGCATGGCGCCCCCTTACGGCGAACCGGGGTGACGTCACGGCGAGGAGAGAATTTTTCCCCGACTCGCCCCGCTCGCCCTGTGGAGGCTGTGACGACGCTAGCTGTCGGCGCGCTCGTTTCTATTTAATCATTTTTCCCGTGTTTTTCGTAGGAAGTGTAAATTTTTATATGTGGCTTCATTGAGGTATGGCCCGTAGCTACAGGCGAAACTTCAACCAACATTTTAAGTGTGGTTGACAGGGCAGACAACTCATGAATCACAGCTGGTATATGAAAATAAATAAATATGGCCACAATCGCAGGAGCATCACTATAGATTTACATCTCACACAATAAATGCTGCTGATGGTCTTTATGAATTGGCAGGATATGTATACTTTTTTTTGTATCTCTGTTTTTAAACAAGATAGCCGAAGCAGAAAAGCTGCATGCTGCTCGAGCAACATGCTAAATACAGTCTGGGCCATGGGGAGAGAATCGCAAGTAAGACAGCCCAAGCGCAGGGGCAAAGTAAAAAAACAAGGAACATTTATTATATACATTGCTCGCATTTGACCTTTGCTGGATTCGGATAGTATCTCAATGGACTACACGGGTGGTATCGTGGACTTGTTTATATCAACCCTCAAGTAATGTATAACAAACGTAAGCGAAGGTGTCTAGATCGTTATTAGTTCCGTAAGCCCTAAAATTCAGATTTTACTTAAATCGAATTGTCCTGAAGCTAAAATACCAGAAGTTTTTCGCACGCAGACTGTCACCCTTCGCACGCAGACTGTCCACCCTACATCTACCACTGAACAGCTGTAGGGAGTTTGGAGGCTGAGGAAGCTTTTGGGGACCTGCAGCAGTGTCTCTTTAATGGGAAATAAATGACAATTCAAACTAAACGGTGTATTTTCCGAATAAAGGCTGGAATAAAGAATGTCAGGAAAAAGTATAAAGATTACAAATTACGGTACTATTGCTGTCGCATATTTGGGGCAGTTCAATACATATCATACAGGCAACTGGGGGCAATTCGGCCGTTTTTGCTGCTACCCTACAAACTAATTTCCAGTAATTATACATCTTGTAAGAAATATGCCTGCATAGGTGTATAAACTATATAATTATTTCACTAAGAAGCTAGATTTATGATAAGACAACCCTGTTCCACGAGCACTTCAAAGATCATCAGACGCAGGGCCTTTAAAACATCTGCGAACCAGCGCATGCAGAGTGGCAGCGCAGAGTCGGGGTCGCGAGCTAATTTACCGACCACCCAAAGGCCCATGATATAAATGCCTCTTCAAATGCCTTGGAAGCGGGATGTAATATCGTCCTAAATCATGAACATGCAAGGAACAGAATTCCAGCGTCTGAAACACTTGCGGCGCCACTTTGCCGACCCCTCGCGGTCGGCAAAGTGGAAACGGGCGGGGCGGTGGGGAACCTCCTGGGTTCGATTCCCCACCGCCCCCGCCCGTTTCGATCTGGATGAGCTTCGTACCGGCACGCGTTCGTGTGATCACTACTGCGTGATGCACGTTAAAAACCCCAGGCTAGCGGTTGTACCGCACTGGCTAAATTTCTCATCTACAGCTAAGAGACCGATTACCCGTTGAGGCACATCTCCCCATCAAGGCTGTATAAACATAAAGAGCAAACCAATTTTTTGCGCCGGTGTTCTGTTTTGGCTGCTCGTCGCCACCTTGGCCCAAGGACGCTTGTGGGAACGGAATGTGAGGGGGCCCCTTGTTCGGAAATGTCACTTCATCTGCCGGCGTCTTATTTATTTCTGAACTCAAACTTTTGTGCGGAGCAAAATTAGGACAAGATTTCGAAAGTAGTTAGTAATTTGAGTAGAAGTTACCTAAAAATGTAGTTAAGTTAAACTACTAATTACACAAATAAAGTTGTAATTGAAAGTTACCAAGTTACTCGGAAAAGTAGTTAAACTACAGTAGTTTGAGTAGAGTAGTTGAACTACGTCCAAGTCTGTGTGTGTCGGTACTTCCGAAAATATTGCACCGGCGTTTGTTTTATGGAACTATAATGTAACAACCTTTACAACATCTTCCGGATCCCGTGAAACACAATATTTCGTGACGTTATTTTCAGTCGTCATTATAATGGTGAGGTAAGTACCGTAAATCGCGAAGCAGTTTACTTGACGTCCGCTTCCACTGGTGTCTTGGAAGATTGAGTCTACTGAGCGTGCATTCCTGCAGAAGAAGTTTTCATTGATAGAATATTGACACGTCAATCAACATTTGATTTCTTCTTGGTAAGATTTATTGCGAAAGCCCGTTACAACCGCCGAACCGCATCTCCCTATATCAGAGAACAATTTATACCCAGCCTGACATTCTCGCATACATCCGTTTGCTGGGCCACGCTACTTGAGCCAGCTGAGCACAGCTGGCAGCGGCGCGAGCAAGGCCACGAGGGGAACGTGATGGTGCTCGAGCCATCCCACCGTGAACCAATGTTTCGGCCACCCACGGGTGCGTGTCGCCATCTATTGGTTGAACTAACGCCTTGTTCAAGATGGCTGCCGTGGGACCGCAGCCTTAATCTTAGTTTTTTTTATACTTCAAACAACGATGAATAAGTTACGTTTGGAGGGCATAGGAAGCTGCCGAAAGAGCGCAAGCACCACGTGACAAATATGGGCCCGTCACGTGATAAATAAGGGCCACTTTTCCGCGACGCCCGCGGGCGCCAACTACAAATTCGTATAGCGCCGTAAATATTGCTCCAAAAATTTTGTTTCTTCGTTGTAAAATCGTTTTATGATATCCTTTTTCCATCTAAGTTGTTAAAAATGTTTTTTTCCTTTGCATGTGTCCTATAATAGATATTTTGAAAATGTTCACAAAGCCTGATGAAGAAACAGATCCATATATAGGCCCCTAAGTCATGTGTGTTAATCGTCTCGAGGAAGACCAAAGGTCGCCGTTCGCTGAGCAGTTCTGGAGACAAATTCCTGATGATGTCGTCCAGGTTGCGCACGACGTCCTTTCTTTTGAATGTGCAAACATAAGGAGGTGTGTTAGCCCCCCCCCCCCCCCCCGACTATGCGGCTGCGTAGATACGTTCTAATTCGACGTAAGGCACTAAACGAGCGCTTCCCCGAAGCGACAGATGCATGGTCCAAGAGGTCACGAATTTTGTCGGATTTTGCCTGTAGTGTCCTCAATATGGCGTCCATTGTGAGGGAATCAAGGTTGCATAAAAGAGCCGGCAAAAGTAAAACTGCGCAGAGAAGTGGGCCAGATCAAAATCACATGCATGCACTCCTAGGGTTTCTTTCAGGTCTCTCTGTTGTGAAGTGCCTTCCCCCGGCAGCGTTAATCAAGGTGCTCTCTAGTTTTCTAGCGGCTTCATACCAGGCTATTCACACCGCCGTTGAGTTTCACTCAGAATGCCTGCAGTTACAGCCGCAAAGTATACTCCTTCCGTAACGCTGCCTTGCAATCAAGTACAACTGGCGGAGAAGGTTTGTTGCTCATTTCAAGCCTTTTTGGTGGTTTTGTCGGCCTTGCGCTGCGGGGTCCCTTCAAATCTAGCCGCATTGTAGTTGAGCCAGGGGCGGATCCAGAACTCCGTTTTGGGGGTCGGAAAATATTTAAGGATGCTATTCTCCCATTATTTCTTGTGCAAGGGGGGTCCACTCATGTCAAATTGCCCTCCGAGAAGGGGGAGGGAGACGGGTCGACTTTGTTTGAAAGGGGGGGGGTGGCCGCCCCCGTCGCACCCTCCCCCACACCCCACGTTGGATCAGCCACTGAGTTGAGCTCGCGCAGTCCCACAACTCTTCAAACGTGACTTCTGACCGCAGACGGAAATAGCCTCGCAGAGAGTCTCTGCAGCCTCTTTGATACCTGCGGCGCGAAACGATGAACGCTGCAGTACCCTTGCAAGTTCTTCGCATGGACCGAACAAGACTACAGAAATGTTTATTTCTAACAGCGTTTCAAACATTTTCAAAAGCCACTCATAACCCTTCCAAAATGGCCCTGTTGTTGTCTGCAATCGAATATTCTCCTTGTAGCAGCTCGTCCAGTGTCTCCTGAACTCATAGTTTTCAGCGAACCTTTTCATTGACTTTATTCTGACAGTCCACCTTGTTGGGCAAAGCGGAAAAAGGTTATTTGGCGTTGATCCGGCCTCTTCCGCCGCCTCGCTGACTGGAGGAATTACAATTGATGAATAAACAGCTTTGCGTTTCTTCGAAGTCGGAGTGGGGGCTCAGCCCCATGCCAGAAAAATCTCGAAGGGAGGAAAGGGGGAGGGGGGGGGGCTCTGGCCCCCCTGCCCCTCCGGTTCCGGAGTCCCAGTGTGCGGCAGTCAGATGACGGCACGCGGCGCCGTGGAGCAGACGAACTTGCGCGGCGGCGGCGGCGGTGGGGAACGCGTTAGGCATGTACTTAGTTGCATGCATCTTTTTTTTTTTTTTTTCTCCGGCCTATAAAAAGAAATTTTGGGACATTCGAAATTGTGTTTATGACGGGGCGGGCGCTTTATCACGTGGTATTTTGTCATGTTTCATAAGCTCAGACTTGTGCCTATCTCAAATACTCTACTCAAGATACTGTATCTTAAATACTTTTTGGAGTATCTTGGTATCTTGCAAATACCTTTGATGGAGAGTATTTAATACTCTATTTTAATTACAATTTCGAGTATCTTGTACTCATTATCTTAAATACATTTTTGACATTCCGCCATTTTCTGAGTTTTTTCGGTATGAAGTGGCGTGGGCGTGGCACGAGCAAACATGAACATTCTTTCGAGCTAATCGAATTCTGTTGCTATACTTCGTTTCACCTTCCGTCCAGACGCAGCGGATGCTACGAGGGAACGGGACCAATCAAGCAGCGTCAAAAGTGCAAGTCACTAAGCTTGTTCTGTTTATGATTGGTTCAGCGATGATAGAACACAGACAGAAACATTACGAACACCATGATGGTGCCCTTTTGACGCTGTCTGATTCGTCATATAATCTCGTAGCATCGGCTGCGTCTGGACGGAAGGTGAAACGAAGTATTGCTCCGATTAGCTACGGTGACTTTAACTCAGCTCATGAAAATATCGCTTTTTTGCCGACTGTGACTCATATTTCAGCCTAAAGTTCTGTACAATCAAGGTTCTCCCCTCGCCTTCCCAAAGGCGCCTTTTGTTTCCATAGGGTTTCCCCCATAAAATCCTCAAACAAAAGGTGTGGCTTTACGGAAATAAAGATGCCAGCCTGAGGCGCAAGCAGACCGGGAAACGACCTACGAGAACAATGCAGACTTGAGTGTCAAGAAAATAACAAATAGAAGAAAATGAGAAGTGGACACACACAAAAGAGTAGACATTTTTGTTTTGCTTTTTGTATATTTCACCTCGCTAAAGCAAAACGTCGAGGATTTGTTTCTTGTTTTTTCTTGTGTGTTGTTAGTCCGGCACTTATTGCTCTCGTGAACACTAGTCTGTAAGCGAACATTGATAAGCAGAAAACAGTACATGAAACGAACTAGGAGCTGGATGACCTCTCAAAATGCCAACAAAAGTGGCACCCAATGTCGAGTGCTTTTCTGAACGCAACCTACTTAAAGAAGGTGCGACCACTGCCGTGGCTATTATGTGAGTTCTCTTTGTTATTCATTCACTCATATCCGTGTCCCAAGTTCGTTTATAGTGAACTCCCATATAGGAATATGAATTGAAGTTAAACGATGCGTCTAAGGTGCGCCGCAGGATGTGATATTCAGCGATGTCACTATTGGCGAAGCGCTCTGACCCGTTTGTCACCCGCACACCTCGGTGTTTACCCGACACAAGGCCTGTGCACATGCTCACAGGCTTTGTGGGCATGTTCGTGTCATCTTTTTAATAGAGCGCGAAGCACAGTGTAATGAAAAAATACCAACAATTAGTGAAGTGACGTTAAGTGCCGCATCTCCCCGAAAGCAGTCCTCAGAGGATGCGAACTTGACCCACTTGGGCTTTTGTGCTGAGCTGGGCACCCTGCATGCTGCATTGTTCATGCAGGCCGGAGTGGTAACTAAAGAGCCCCTCCTCCCCCTCACCGGAGAACACGAACTCCAGCCGAACGCTGACGCCGCGTTCGGGTAAGTCAGCCGAGCGCTGAGTCATTATATTTGTTGTCCCCATCCATCTAGTTCTAAAGTTAACCGCTTGGGGCGCCACGGTCTGATTCCTCCCCATATTGGCGAGGAGCCCAAGCGACCTCTTCCTTATTGTCCCAGAAATGCTTTGTAACATCTATCAGTGATATTGCCACGCGCGTTGCCCAGCGAGCGCGTGGCCGAATGTTACCGCGCTTGGCTCTCGCGCGGAGGCTCTCGCGGTGAGTCTCGGGTTCGATACCAGAAAGCGGACTTCTCTTTTATTTATTCCTTCAACTTGACATTCTGGTAAGTTCGAGAATTTTGTCGTCTAATCGAGTTACAAATGGTCTACGACGCCGAACTTTCTACGCCGAATGTTCCAGAAACCCACGCGGGTACAAAAGGTGCTCCGAGTTGCGGTCCGAGTCAGTCTCGCCCCAGCGCGTCGATCCTGCTGTTTCGCCGATCATCGACGCCTGCGACGCTAGCCTTTCTCTATTTTGTTTTGGGAACAAGTTCGCCCCAATAAACGTTTAGTTTCTTCAGTTATTCGCCGCGTCATCATTTATCATTCGTGACAATATCTTTCTCTTTATAGTCGGACTGCATAAAATAGACCTACGATACTTTTTTTTTCGCTTTTGTGTTGTTGCGGGCTAATAAATTATTCTGGTAACCCAGATTTGCGTAGCTGCATAATTGTCGTTGTCAATGACGTCGATACAGATTAAGCAATGCGAAGTATCTTTAAAAGTAACTGAAATACATTTCTAAGTATTTGTACTCTACTCAAGATATTTTACAGTGAAAGTAACTTGAGTAGTATTTTAAATACTTTATGAAGCAGGTATTTAGTAACTTAACTTAAATACTTTTTATCGAGTATTTTGTCCAACACTGCATAAGCTTTATTACTGGTCACAAGAAAGTCACGCGAGCTGTTTCACGTTGCAAACAGCTAATTCGGGTGTTTCTCAAGGAGCTCTAGAACTTTCCAATTGACATTTCGGTTTTTAATTACATTTAAAGAGTTGGGTAATTAGTCCTAAACTTTTCATTTATTGGGCATAATTAAAAATACTGCAACTCTCCCAAGACGTTTGCCAACAACATAAAGTTGGTTTCATTGGCGTAAAGTGGCTGCGCTCTAATTTTGCGTTACAGAGATTTGTAAACGTCTTTCATCTTTACGCTTGGTCTTTAAAGATTCGTGAAAAGCATTCGCGACCTTATCTGTCAAGCCGCGTGCGCGGACAGTGCGGCCTTCTCGGCAAGTTTTTCCCTAATCGAAGACGACAATGACTAAAATGTACGATCAAAATCTAAATGCCTGAATAAAGCGAAAGTTTAAAATGATTCTAAGAGTGTTAATCGATTTTATTTCTACTATATTCCAATTTCAACACTCGTCGCAGGCAGCATGAAAGGAAGCAGTGTGCTCTTGGAGCAAACGAGTGCCCAGTCAACGGTCCTACACCTCAAACACGCATCACCACCCAACCTGTTTGAAAAATAGATAATTTCCAGTACTTCTGGTAGAAAAGGCGAATTTTCTACTGAGCGTGGTATTTTGTGAACCTAAAAGTCCTGTAGCCGAGATCGGTAGTTCACAGCTTCAGGAAGACAAAGAACGAAGGATGCAATATTTGCCGCGGTAGTACTGTTTTGATGTTGAATTCCACATGAAATTGTATTTGCACAAATTGTGGCACGATGCCGAACTTGCTCGATTCCTTTTCTTTTAGAGTCAACAAAACCAGGCATAATCTACAGATATTGCAGATTTTATTTTACTTGGCGTACAGCAGCGAAAGACAAGTAGGGACAAAAAGAACACAATAGAGCTCTGCATTTCTACTGCATTTCTTTCTTTCTGTACTTGTGGGCAGTTAGCAACCATGACGATATTCAAAAATAGTTTGTTTCATAGATTAATTAGGAATTGTGGCGAATCCCGGCTGGGTTCGGGTACAAATCTCGCTCGTGTTCAAGGACACATTTCGGCCTGATTTCCCGCTTGGTGATGACAGGGGTGAGACAGGTGAAACAGGTTTTGGAGCAATTTTTGGAGCAGAAAAATCTGGATTTTGGAGCAGCTTAGGAGCACAAAATTCTCGTTTTGGAGCAGCAGTTTATGCATATTGGAACAACTTCGAAGCAGAAAAGTCTACAGTTTGGAGCAGATTAGGAGCAAAAAATGTTAGAACAGCTTATCAGCAATTTAAATCATAAAAAATCTGATTTCAATCACATGAATCTGATTTTTTATCGTTATCTTTTCCCACCCTGGTTCCAGTAAGTCATCAGTGCCGATATGCACCGAGATAAAATATATAAAAGAAACAAAAAAGGCACACGTGAGTCCAATGCACATAGATGAGGACAAGAAATACAGTCTTGCTGCAAAGTTAGGTAAGCACCAGGTACAGTCGGCCGCAAAAAGATTGACACAAGGGAGTCGTATGGTCTGGCCGGCGATAAGGCGACACGGGGCGCTTGGATAGCGTAAGCAGGCTGGGGTCGCGATTGCCGGATTCGTCCACTCTTGGATGCACGGGGACGTCGACACACCGGAGCCGTTCCCAAAGCGCGCTTTTGAAACAACACAGCGTGACTGCGCACATGTGTTCTGTTTATGCTCGCTCGGATTGTGTCGCGATTTGAAAGATTCGCGTTTTTATAAGGAAAATACTCCCGTCTTCCACGCACAAATTTGAAACAGCAAATAAAATAAATATCACTGCGAAGACTTTGTTTATTACAACGAAAAAAAGTGTCGTCTCACGCGTGACTTTTCACCTTCAAAAACAGGCCGCACGTAAAAAAAAAAAAAAAGAAAAATTGCTACAAACGATAACTCTCTCTCTCGAAGCACCCCTGCGATTCAAAAGTGGGAACGTTCCAGCCACTCTCGCTCCCCGTCTTGAGTGCGAAATATAGCGCCGCGTGTGGCGGTTTCACCGCACAGGCCACGAATCACTTGTGTCAACCTTTTTTACGGCCGACTGTACCTCAAGCTTATACGAAATGGTGCCAAAGCGCAAGTGCAGTGCAAAACGTTTTAAAGCGGTGATTTGAAAGCATGAACAGGGAAGGCAGGGTTTACTACAGCCAGACATCGATCGAACGCTCGTAGAAAGCACGCGTGCAGACAGAAAAAACTCGACACGAAAGTGAGTCACAAGGTAAATAATGAATTGGTAGAAAAACTACGAGCAGCACATGCACGCTAAATACGAAATTCATTCGATTGTTCATGCACTAGAAGCACTTGTCTGATAACCGAAAGTACTCACGGCGACGATGCCGTTCATTTTAACGAGAAGATTACGGACACGAATGAACAATTACACAATGGAGGCGCTCAATGGCACTTATAAGAAAAGGTTTACTGTCAAAACAAGAGAAATACTTAGGTTTGCTCATCTTTATAGCTCTGTGCGTCGTACCTCACGCGGCCAGGCAGCGAGACCGCGTGACAGCGCACAGGTAGCATGCAGTCACAAATGACAGCGTAAAGTAGTAGGAAAGTCGGGAAAAGACCACGTATCATAGGCATAGAAGGGTACTACAACTGAAATCTTCGAATCCGGCGGTTGCTTGCGCCACCCTCTACCCGTGCCGTGTACTTCTGACTACTACGAGATTGAATGTTGCCAAACAAGCTCTTGTTTCCCGCTAACTCTAGCGTCGCCGCAAACTTTTTTTTTAGTTTTTGAGTTACTTTTGGCGCAGTGTGGCTCAATTTTGACCGATTTCGCGTTTTTGGCGCAACTTGGCGCAGAAAATTGGGTTTGTATCAAAATGGCGCAATTGGCGCAGATGTCACACCTCTGTGATGACGTTCAGCTGGCCGCTGTTTCGATTTCTTTTCTAAGTAGGCCGGGCAACGCCAGACGTCTAAATTAGCCAAGCAGCCCTAAAACTTGCGGTAGTACACCTTCCGAACTCTGGGTTTTTTGAAAATGGTCGCTGACCTTCGCCCACCCCTGACAGAGCCCCGAAGAATTATGCAAGGGCTGCAGAGGCTATCTGGGCATTCCATTTCTTAATCTGCGAACAAATGGGAACAGAAGAGAATGAAAACTTTGAAATACCTGCTGTTTTTTAATAAATGGCATAACATACTACTATTGCTAGTTGCACTATTTTACGCGAAGAAAATTGGGATTTTGCGGTTAAATCTCCGTGTTTTCCGCGATCTTTGCTGATACGCAAGATATTTGTCGGCTGTCGAGTTTTCAGTTACATTTGTTAACAGAAACTAAATGCACCTTTGGCCACAAAGAAATTTTTCAAAGGCTGGAGATACATGAAATATACCATAAACCGTTTCACTTTTTATGGAAGTTTGTTTTTTACCATGAAAGACCGGATGGACGACTGATGCAGGGCACTTTGTGTCGGGCGGCTGCTTGTGCTGCCCAGAGCCTTTTCTGCCTAGCTCACACATGTCGATACTCAGTTTAGTTTCGGCTTGAAAAGCAACCGAAATTTGTTCTTTGGCGCAGGTTTGGTGCAGATTACTCATATTTCGGCAAAATGTAGCAGGATGTATCAGGGTTAGCCCCTTGGCGCGGTTTGGCGCAACATGCGCAGCAGTCACATCACTGCAGTTGCTTTACGATGTCACCCCCACTTAATCTCGAGCACGGGGGCAATTCCAGCCTGGGCAGGAGTTGCCCTGGCTGGAAATAGGCCTTTCCAGCCAGCTTGATATTATTCCCTCATCTGGCTGGGAAACTTCCAGCTGGGTCATGCACTTCCAAGCTAGCAAAACTGGTGCTCCAGCTGGAACTACTGATTTCCAGCCAGTGCAGCACCCATTTCCAGCTGGTGCCGGATAATTGAGCCAAAAATGTGGCTTGAAATCTTAATTTCCACCTGGAAACTGCAGCTTACATTTATTCTGCAACTTTTTTTTTCTTTTTCCCAAGGGTTAAGGACAGGAAACACCGGGTAGCTCCCGTTTCGATGTAGCCGAGGCTATTTCCTCGCACTCTTCCGCATTCCCTCCTACTCCAGAGGTGGAATGCAGGCTGGTGTACGTGTTTCAAGACCGCATCGAGGCACAAACAAAGGGTACCCAGAAGATGCGGGCTGGACATGTTTATTAGCACAAAGAAGCTGGCGGCGTGACTAGTAGTACCTGGCGCGTCCCTCGAAGAGCTTCCTCTGGTGTTCCATCTCCTGGCGGACCTGGGCGATGCAGGGGCCCCAGAGGTCGGCCAGCTTCCGAGAGGTGGCGCTGGCTTCCTCCCACGACCAGCGGTAGCTCGGCAGGGCGTGCTCCAGTGTGAAGGGCCCCTGCCGCACCTGCTCCAGGCTCGTCAGGCAGGCGCGGCTGCCCAGCGCTGCGTGCACAAGGCGGAACGGGAAGCACGCTTTTCCACACATCGAGGCAACGAAAGGGCAATACTTCTCGTGAAACACGTCGCGGCACCGTGCACGGTCGACGGCACCGTTTCACTGGCAGGTTCACTGGCCTTCCCTCTGTTTGTCAATTTGAACGCGATGGAAAACAACCAGTCTGAAACGACCGTGAGCAAATTCCGTCGTATAGTACACAGAACAGCACTGCTGCTAACATGGCAAGTGGATATAATTACCGTGCCTACCAAGCTGTCGTTGGCAGGCTACACGTTTGAAAGTTGAAAACTTAAAGGGATACTGAAGCGAAACTTGAAATACACCTATTATGGTCGGAAATAGGTTTAATATGATCAATGATATCCGTAAATCATAATCGCGCATTTGTATTTTGAACGGATGGCTATATTTTTCACCCTGAGGGGCCCGATTGGGCGCGCGCTCCGAAAATCAGCCATCGGAGAGCGCGATGCATCTTGGGATATTCGGGGGATTCGTGACGTCACTTGTGCCAGATGGGAAACGCTACGGCGTGGATGTTGTGGTTACGAGTGTTGCCACTTGGTTGGCGCGTCGACTATTTACGACCTGTGACAACGTGGCCGTTTGAGATGTGCAAGGGCTGCGCGCGCACGCTGCACTACGGCAAGTCGGCAACCACAGCACCACTGACAAAACAAGCTCTGAGGCCGGATTCTCAAAGCGAACTTACGACGAAAAAAGTGCGTACGACAAATTTGAAAGAAAACCCGTATTCTCGAAACGAAATTGACGTAACTTTTGCGCAGGTTACGACAGAATTTTACGACAGCTCCGAAGCTGTCTTACGCACTTTTACGATCAAATCAACATGGCCGACAGCGTCGCTCAGTCACTTGGTCGCGACGGCCAACGGACATTTATTTTTCTACGTGCTCATCTCAAGCGTCTAGACTTCAACCAGCAAGGAAAAAAGGAAGGAGTACTTGAAACAAACCACGACAAACAAGAACGCTGGATCCACAAACACCCGCGAGAGGAGCTACAACGACTACGATTCCACTGACCAAGCGAGCTCGGCAGAATATAGTAGGCCCAGCTGCAACATCGACTCGGCGCACCGTTGCTCCGGCAGTCCTTGACCAAGACCGTCTGCCCACGACCGGCTGGCCTGCTGAGTGGAATATGCCCGCGCGGACCCTTGTGGACCCTTCCCGGATGAATAGTTTGATCCCTGAACTAAATTTCAGAGGTCAATCTTTTCCCTTGTCATCTCGATCTCCTTGTTTTCCGAGGCAGCGGTGACGAACGCTGTCGTCAAAAAGGAACTCTCATTGATTCTATCTCCTTGTTTTGTGTGATATAGAGCTCAAATAAACGCCATACGGATTACCTTCGCAACACGGTATGTACACTTTGTTATTAGTATGCCATTTTTATTCTGACACGACGCTACGTCACTGTCGAGCTATAGCAGTTCGTGGGAGCTACGCGATGTCGGTCCAACCTTTCTTTGCCGAGTGTCACGTCAGTATCGAGTTGCAATCGTAAAAGGTCGATCCAGAAGCGTGTATCGAATCCAGCACTTCGATCTAACGCGCGCGTGCACTCCGAGTGTGAACAGGTATTTGCGTGGCTCTGGCTGACACTCTCGTAGTTCAAACGTATCTTTTCTAACGTCGGCTCGCAGCTCGCGACTCGCAGCAACTGATACCGGCCGTGCCTGAAGCGTGCTCGCGTCGTGTCGCGCAAAGAGCCGCAACGAGACCGAGCTCACTGTGGCCAACTACGCTTTGGCTTTCTCCGCCAAGGCTTTGCAAACGCGTTCAGGCCTAGGCTAATTCTGCCGGCACGCCGTATTTCCGCAGAACGGCGCTGTTCCTATGCCACAAGTGATGTCACGAAAACTTCCCACCATCCACCAGATGTGAATTTGAAATCGTTTAATTAGGTTTAAAATTAGTTCTCCTGTGTTTTACAGCGCGATATTGATATTTCCGAGGTGGTGCCTCTCCCTAGCCCATATTTACGCAAAAAGATTGGCGCTAAAATTTCGTTTCCGTATCCCTTTAAGCGCTGCATACTGTCTACAGTTGCAGACTACATATCCGCCAAGTTCGGAGAAACCAAATCCGGAAGATTTTCTAAGACCGGGGAGGGGTTAAAAGAAATATTGACAATGAATTGACATGAAGATAACGTCATTAGATTTGTATTGCACTGATCATGCCAGTGACATACAACTGGGTCTCGCTATCATTGCTGCTGTCTGTCGCTACGGCAAAAACTCCTCGTTATAGGGACACTGACAGGGTATTTATGCTCGCCGAGGTTTTTAGTTGTACATGACAAATGACAGCCCAACTACCCAGAACAGAATTTATGGCTCGAAATTCGGCTTCTCTCTGCCCGAAAACCGCCAATCGAGAACTGGCCGCTTTGAGTCGCACTCACTCTCCTCCCTGGTGACGCGTCGTTTCCTAAGGTTTAGACACGACCACCAAATTTAATCAAAGTCGTGGGTCATTAAGGCACACACCCAATATTAAAAACAGACAAAAAAGATGAAACCCATTTTTTTGTGGCTTCTAAACACTGCAAATATGTTGAGTGAAAAAGAAAAAAACAGTGGCTTAGCTCAGCTATGCCAGGATATACGTAGCGTAAGCTTAGGTTCAGCTGGTTATTCTTAGCTTTCCTGGTTGTCTAAGATTAGCTTGATTATCATGCTTACTGCTGCTTCAATGCACACACACATGGTATACGCATTATGTGAGTACTTTGGGATCCGATGAGTTAAGCTGTGCACCGTGTTGTTATACATCAAGCAACCAAGCTGCCGCCCAGAACAACCGGACAGCGCGAGCCAGAGATCTCGAGCGGGTGCATGCGTGCGTGCATCGGGGACTGACACGTGTGACGTCACTGCTCCTCGTGCATGCGCCGCACGGCTCTCCAGGAGCCACGCGAAGCTGCTCAACCTCGGCCAGTGTAGCTTACGCTACAAAGGTTGCACAGAGAATTAAAAGCATTCCGGTGCATTCACAGCATAATTTTCAGCATGGCATTGTATCGCGTATCGTGGGACTTGTGGGCTGGACGGCGATGGCAGCGGATGACGGGCGTAGGACGTCTACTTCAGAACTGTCGATCGTGATACCAGCGAATCTGTCTTCCTTCGATAGGGAAATTTTGGACTGCTCAAAAGAATAGGGCTTCGTTCCGTACGACACGCCTGACCACCAAGCCCATTAGCACGAAGACGTCGCTGAGCCGCTATATACACAAATTTGTTCTTTTCTAGATTGTTCATTATGACGATACTTGACAGATTCTGTGCACAGCAGAATATGTTAATAATTTATACTTGGGAGAAGAGCGTGTTGGTTCAAGTGATGGATGAAGAAAGAATAAACAATTAACACTGGGACAACACAACCACATCTTTCAACTAGCAACAGACGATTAAAAATTCCCACAGCGAGCAGCCGACTATACCCAGGAGGGAAAGGGGAGTGAAGGGTAGATAAAAACGCGAAGTGCAAGTCAGAGAGGTGGGTTTATCTCGGATTTTAGAAATTCAACCTCAGTTTTCGTCAGCAGGAGGGAAGGGTTTGACACATAGTTTGCTGTGGTCATGGCGAATGACTCTATGATCTCCGTGCCAAATCTGCTACGAAAACAAGCACCCATACAGCGTCTCCTCGAAGACAAGCAGTTACGAAAAAGTGGTTGATGTAGGTGATGTTCGGCCACTTGTAACAAGGGGCCTGATGGCGAACATAATGCAAAGTGAAGTTCAGTCAGGTGGTATTAGACTTTAAGT
>JAZHYW010018115.1:0-91851 GCA_037355805.1 Ixodes ricinus
GGATATGACTGAATATATTTGTTATGCTTTGTACGAGTAAGAAGTCTGCGTGAGTCAGCTGGGACGTCCGCGTGGACGTATCTTGACATATCAATATTATGCAATCCATTTACTAATTTAAAAAAAGTATTTTAAACGATGTGTATACATGCCTGTCTTTATGTCAGGCAGCCCTGCCCTTGCTTTGAGCATTGTTACTGAGTCTGTGGAATGAAAACAGTTATAGATAAACCTCACTGCCTTATTTTGAACTCGTTCGAGCTTATTGATGTTGCTCTGAGTGAAAGGTTCCCAGAGCATACTCGCGTAATCTGTAAAAGGGTTGATAATTGGGCTAGTTGGTATGTAAACATCAAACGGTATTAGCGCTCTTTCCTGTATCTTCTCACTACGTGTGCGCTAATACCGTTTAGATGTCGCGTAATCTGATTGGTAAGACAAGGGTTTTAAAACCGGTTAACTTAACCTTTGGTGTTGTGTCCTTCAGTGATCGTCTTGAAGTCCAAAGCCTAAACATAGCCTTATTATATATTTTGTCCATTTGCAGGTTCCATGAAAGGTTTGATTGTATGTACACATCTACCCTAGGTATTTGTACTCCCTTATTTTACAAAGCTGCACGTCGTCAATACAGTACTGAAACAGTAAATGACTTTGTTTACGTTTAATAATCATGCTTACAGTTTTTGCTCGTGTTTATTTCCATTAGCCACGTTTGACACCAATCGAAAAGTTTGTCCAATTGTTGATTTAGTCAGATCTGATCGCTTTCAGTGTTGACCGTTGTGTAAATAATCATATCATCAGCAAAGTGTTTTAATTTTACTGCCGGGTTGAGTCCTACGCACATGTCATTAATATACATAATAAATAGCAGTAGCCCTATTGTCACGAGTGACAAATGATGAGGCAGCGAATAACTGGAGAAACTAAGCGTTTAATGGGGTGAACTTGTGCCCAAAACAAAATAAAGAAAAGCAGCGTCGCAGCCGTCGATGTCGGCGAAATAGCAGGGTCGAGCGCTGGGGTGAGACTGACTCCGCTCGCCATGCAGAGTCCCTTATGTACCCGCATGGATTTCTGGAACATTCCACATAGAACTTTCGGCGCATAGAACTTTTCGGAACTCAATCAGATGAGAATGTTCGTGAACTTTCAAGAACGCCAAGTTGAAAGAATAAATAAAAGAACATTCCACTGACTGGAATCGAACCTAGACCTTCCGCACGACAGTCACGCGCGGTAACCATTCGGTCACGCATACGCTCGCTCGGCGACGCGCATAGCACTTTTACAGACCTTTGTGGAACTTCAGAAATCACTGGCAATGGTTCAGCTTTCTCATTTTTCATTTCAACAAATTGGGTTCTTCCAATTAAATATGCTTCCAGTCAGCCCATCAGCTGTAATGATACCTGCAATTTTACATAACAGCTTTTGATGGGACACCCGATCAAATGCTTTGGCAAAATCCAAAACTATATTTCTCTGTCCCCTACTATCAATGCACTGGCTCCAATCGTGAAAGACCTCAATAAGCCGTGTTTTTTTTTTTTTTTAATTTTTACATGAGCTAGTTTTATGTGTTTTGTGTCAACTGAAGTTTGTGCACCTTTGTGTCTAATATCTGCAAGATAGTATATGGCAGTGGTTCTCAAATGGGGGTCCGCGAAAGCATTCTAGGGGTCCACAAGGCCCTGCCTCATCAGTCAAGCCTGGCAATAAAAGCTTACTTTTGGGTTGAGTTTTCTCGTCTGCATGTCAATGAGAGAAGTCTACATCACACTAGCCCTTAGTTACATCTATTTATTAGATCATTATCATAACTAACCTATACATTTCCCTTCTCATCACAAACCGGGTCCTCCATCATCTCCGCCTATCCAAAAGGGGTCCGCGAATCATCACTGGTTGAAAACCACTGGTATATGGGAAGCAAAATGTATTAGTGCAAAGCACTGTTTTCTGACTAGTAATGGTATGAACTACTCTGGCATACCACTGCTAAAGGGTCATATTAGGGTGAATATTTATAACAAATGAACAGGTTTTCAGTGACATTTCTAATATAAAAAGATTTACAACAGTGGTCTGTGATTATGATCAAAAATGCCTCGAGCACTATTTTATGTGAACTAATGTGCTATTTTGTTCAATATTTAATGCTTTCACTCGGTACGAAAGCACGCAGTTGCCATTCTTAATGTTCATAAGATGACGTTGCCAGCATGATCAACACATGAGTTTTAACCAGGGTTACAAATGATGCGACGAGTTAAATATGCTTGGGAGAAGAGCGTGTTGGTTCAAGTCAAGGATGAAGAAAGAAAGTTAAATATTTGTATGAATTTCCTTTCCTTCCACTTCAAAATTGGGGATGACCTATATTCAAATATGTTTTTATTCTCGACATTTTTTATTACTTGTTGTCATGTTGGAACTAGCTTGTCAAGCTCCTTGCTGTTGATTCGCTTTGTTTAGGGGATCATTATCCAAGAGTTCTTGTTTTTAAAAGTAGTAACAAACTCCTTAGTGCCCTGAAGTGATGTATGTCCTTTCCACGTGGTCTAAAATCGATGCTTACAATGCTTGTACTGTGACAATTCTTTTCTCTTGCAGCCCAGCTTGAACACCACCATTGGCATCCTGAGCACCACTCCGAATAAGCTGCCTCAGTTGTGACTTGTAGCACAAGGTGTCTGTCACCCAATTCATCGTCATCTCGGAACCAAAGGCATTTGGTCCTGCCTGCTAGTCACCACTTGTATAGAAGTTGGAATAGTGCAGTGTGTTTGTGTGAATAAACTGTTGAAGCTGTGAGAGTATTTTTGTTTTTGTAGGTAATGAGAATTATTTGCTTTTGAAAGATCCCATCCATCCATCCATGATCCTTCATGCCATAAAGTATGTACTGTTTACAACGTAAAATTTGACAGTGTGGCAGCTGCCGCTGGCATGGAAAATTGTGAGGGCTCCCGCCTGCAAACTACATGTATTGTTTTGTGAACCTCCTCCGAGTCCCTTGTGTACCTGAGAACTTAGGAGGTCAGTTTTAAGTCAAAGGGGTTAGCCTATTTTTATTTACAAGGAAACTTTTGTGCATGCATATGCATTATGACCCATAAAGGCTGAACTCCATGGGACAAATATGCTGCGAACAATCGGCGAATTTTGCCTGGCTGCTTTTGCTCTGCGCGTGGAATCAGCACAATGGCTGCTATGTCGTGCATAAAGCGAGCGTGCCATAGGGCGACGTTCTTTAGTTATTTGTCGCATATTTCGCTCCATGGAGTTCAGCTGCTTTCTGGGACTGGGAAGACTAAGGTTCTCATGTTCCAACCATTTCGGCAAAATTCTGCCTGGTTAGGTGAGTATTAATAAAAGAAGCTGGAGGTACTCTAACCAGCTGTGTTTAAATAGCCTGACGTTTCGCGGCCTGCTTGTTCACGAGTGACTCATCTGGCTGGGTGTTCGTCTTTCTCTTCTTGTCGCTGCCATTTAAATCAATATCCTTTTTGTGACACCTCGAAGCCTGTGAATATAACTGCTTGGGAGGGTACCGATCGACCGGTTCAGGTTGTTCTTTGTATGCTGAATATGCTAAAACAATAAAAAGTGTAATTCTTTTTTTTTTCAGTTTTTTTTTTAAACTGGAAGAAATTACTATTTTTAGAGTCGTGGCATATTTACTATTTAGCATACAAAGAACCTGAACCGGTCGATCGCTATCGGGCAGGCTGCAAAACATCGGGCTATTTAAACACGGTTGGTTAGAGTACCTGCAGCTTCTTTTATTAACAGATCTGTGTTACAAAAAAAAAAAAAAACTCAAAATACATAGAACACAAAATTAGGGCGCAAACAAGCGGGTGAGACTGTGTTGCGTTGTCCTTTTTCCCCCAGTCGGGTTGTCTAAAATGTCAAAATGCATAGCTTACGCTTCACAGCACATGCCTAGGCTATTAGGTATTTAAAAGAAAACAAGGATGAAAATAGAAGAGGCGTGAGATGGCAAACTCAAAATCGAGTTTAAAAAGAATTGATACAAATATTGCATTTCCTCCTTTTTAAGTATGGCTTTCCACCCTTGTTAATTCAGCCTTTATTTCTCCCTTGGCAAGTAGTAGGCAAGATACAAGTTCTCACAATGCTGCCTTTTTGATAATGTCCAAAGGCTGAAGCAATCAAAACATTTCTAAACTTTAGTTATGCAGTTTTGCTCCGTTTCCTACTTCGTTGCTTAATTAGGCAATTATTTCACTGATTTTACACACTAGTCGCCCTCAATAGAATTAACGCACCTAAGTGGGAGAGATCCGGACCTAGCTGGTGTTACTGTTATACTGGGTCAGCGGGACAGGACAGGAAGTAAAGACCGGACAAACACACCGTATGTGTTTGTCTAGTCTTCCTTCGTGTCCGTTTTCGAGCTGACCCGATTGGCCACCCTACGTGCCTGAGTAATTACAAGGGAGCTTCTCCTTTAGCAGGCAAGCACTGCGGGAAAGTAGCAGGGAGGGGGCGCCTCCGTTATTGTCCCAATCCCGCTGGTTCCCATTAAATAAAAAAGTGCGCATGTAAGTTCGTTTCTTTTCTTTTTTTATGTTTCACGCCGAAGTCGGTGAGTTTAGTAACGAGGAAAATCAGAAAGCTCCCATACAGCGGTCGTGCACCGCGTACTCGGGCTTCTTCTCTCCGGCGCGCGTGCGCACGGGGAAAGTACGTGCCCAAGGGAACCATGGAACGTTTTTCTTCATTTTAAATACTGCTTAGACTCGACGTAATCGCTGGTGTTCATAATGGATAAGACGCTTTTGTTTCTAACTTTATCATTCTTGCAGAATCCAAACGCTGAAAGAAGGGCACAGAAAACTGAAAGCTCATGTCGGATTTTATTTCCAGTTCATCATCCATCCGATATCGCGATAATTATTAAGTGTGCTTCGGGTGTCGAAAAAAAAGCCTCGTATATTTTTCGAGCTGAAATGTACATTCATATAGTACAAACCTTTTAAACTAACCAGTTAGAATACTCTAATTTTGTTTGTATCAGTCCCCGGAGCTAAGGACCGCGAAATTTGACTGTTTCTGATAGAAGTTTCCTCGTTCCGGAGTTAGGCTTGTTTGATCCCCAACAAATTTCTAATTGGGCTCGTCGGTTCATAGCTTCATCTTAGACGCGCCGAAAAGGGAGGCACAATAAGACAGAGCGCCTAATTACAATGTCTAATTTCTCGTCCGTGTTTTTTTTTTTTTTTTTTTTTGTGGGCCTAAATTTACGCATTATTTAGGTATTCTTTATTTTTAAATTAAATTGTTTGTTTGTTTATTTGTTTTTAATTGAAAGGGTATGTTTTTATCCCGTCCGCGCGCCCTTACCTCATTGAGACCAGAGGGGTATTCACACGAGGGAGAAATCCCGGGGATTTCTCCCCGCCACGCGCGCATCACGAGACGCAAACGCGAGGCTTTTGCACATCGCAAAGCCTGACGTTTTCGTCGCAAGATGCGCGTGTCGTGGAGAAATCCCCGGATTTCTCCCTCGTGTGAATACCCTTTACATCGATTTTTTCTTATATATATATATATACCCGATTCTGAGTCCAAAGTGTCCAACCGCCGGCTCGCTGAACAAAGCGAGATATCCGTTGCCCCAAAATTAGTCTATTCCGCTTGACCTTACGATGGGCCGCAGCAGACACCTTCGAGAGGGTCGCGGCGACGAGGGATGTCACGGGATCGTTCGTAGCGCTGGATTGAGTGGGAGCACTCGTAGCGTACGCTATGCTCTATGTCAGCAGCATGCACTCATTTTCACCGAACACCAACGCGTATAAACAGAACTGACAACCCTTCCACGCTTTCTAGAAACGTGAAGATGACATGTATTTCAGTTAATTAAGAAATATTTGCTTATGTTATCTGTAGAAGTTGCCACAAATTCTACTATACAATGCAGCACATCATATACGTATATATATCACACAAGATCACAACGCAGTGCCAGCAATATTTTGCGGCTTATACGCGGGGCCGTGGGCTAAAGGTGTACCTAATAACTACGCTCTCCGGTAAATATAATAAATTTTTTCAGGGGAAATAGTTCTTCAGGGGAAAACAGGAGTCTCCAATGAAAACAATATTTTCTGTTTGCTATGATTTGATGGAATGCATTTATATGGTTTTCACACGGCCATACACCACTTTTGGACGGTGCCAAGCCCTCTCCTCCCCTTCTACCGCTTACCCTTTCTTGCGTGAAGGCAACTTAAATTTTTTTTTCCATTTCAATTAAATATTTGAGATTAGGTGAAGATATGCTAGGCAGTCACGAATCACACACACTTGTGCTAAAGCAGAAACCTAATACAAATGGCACTTTGGACAAGAATTAACTCATCAACGTTTTATTTTGATAATTTACTACCTGGAACCTAAGGAGTATTCACTGGCGCCATAGCGACTGCTGAGCGCGTGCTGACTGAGAGCTTCCACGGTTCGTTTGCAACGTGAAATTTCGCACCATCAAGATTGGCCGGTCTTATAGGCTCTTAGCAGCCTAGTAATGTGAGCTCGTTCTGAACTTGCGCTCTAAACATCGCCCTCAAATATGGCGCGAGTGCGTTCGCGTGTACCATATACGTTCCCATATGCTACTTGGTGTGGTACTTGAGTGATTTGGCACATACTTCATCATGCGAGAATTGGTGCATTACAGTGTTGTAGTAGAATACGTATTCTACATAGGTACATGGCGGCGGCGGTCAGATATGTGTTTACAAACTACACAGCATATGTACTCAATCTCAAAAAGATCTATATGACACGTGCTTTGCAGTTTCCAACGCGGCGAACATGCACGTGTTGAGGTTTTGTATAAACAATAAAATGCTGCGGTGCCATTCTCGGTATTCGTGTCCAAGCTTACCAAGGCAACAAACACGCGTGTGCTGGGTTATATAAATAACATATCTCCAGCGCTGACAAATCAGCACGGGTGCGAGCGTGGTTTCGGAAAGTGTCTTTTGTGCGCGATTTCTTGTGTAAACAAAATAATTCGGCTGAGCTGAAGTAACTGGACAGGCTGAACTAGGCTCATGCACTTGTGGTATAAAGTTGTTCTACGTTATCCGTTCTTGTGGTACATTAATTGTCAAAGCTAGCGATATACTTCCACTGTGCAGCAGTCCCGCACTGCTGCGGGAGCACGTGGCTTTGTCTATTGCGCTTCATTTGCATGCGCTCGCGCAACTATCTGTGATGGAGTTGGAGCACTGCGGAAGCTAAGCTAGCTTTGACAACGTAGCACGAAGTATAGTTTCCAGTGCTGCAGTCCCGCACTCCTAGCACTGCTGCAAGAAGACATGTGGCCACGTGGCTTCGTCTTGCGTCTTATTTGCACGCGCTCTTGTGCAAAGGAGACGCCGTAGCAACACACAGTCACACGCTCGCGCAAGTAGCTTTGACAGCTATGTTTGAAGGTTTGTGTTTGTCCGCGTCCTCTTCTTTTCCCTTGCTCCTGGGCGTCAGGGAACGGTTAGGGCACGGTGTGCTTCTAGGGGGATCGGTGACCGAGTGGGCTAGCACACACCAGCTCGGAGCACGTGGAGCGAAAGCTCGCGCTGCAGAACCCAGGGATCCCTGGGTTCAATCCCCACCCCTGCCCGTTGCAATCGGGATGAGCATCGTACCAGCATGCGGTCGTGTATCACTACTGCGTGGTCCACGTTAACGACCCCAAGCTAGCAGTTGTACTGCACTGGCTAAATTGCTTACAACTACAGCGGGTAACAATGTCGCCATGTTCTGGCGGACTAAACTCCTGCAGTATAAACAACTAACAACTCTCTCGTCCTCCTTACATCTGTATGCTTGGTTTGTTCAGCTGGTGTCTCCTAAATATGTTTAACCAACGTGCTCAACTCTTTCCCGTGGTTAACAAACGACTAATTTGTTTTGTTTTGTGTCCCTGGGGAAGCTACGCCGCTACGTTCGCTTTAATAGCGTGGTACGCTGGTGCTTCCAGCGCCCACTTGAGCTCTAGCGGTAGTCTGAAGCAACTATGCGTTGCTTGAAGCGATCTCAAGATGGCCGAAACTGAGTCACAAATGTTACTAAAACCCTCAGTTGGGAAACTCACTCCTGAAACCTGGGCCGCTGGCGTGCAACGAGACCGAGCTAAATACGATAACAGCGCCACCCTTTAGCAACGAGTTGAAACATATGAAAGTTGCTGTACCACGGCCGGACTGGAAGCGCACGCTCTCTTTCTCTTCTTACGGCCTTGGCAATTGGGCAATCGCCACCTCCGGCCGCAATTTGCGGGGGCGCTGTCACCTCACCCCTGGGCTACCCTTTGCCGTTTGCACAGAACGCGTCTGACAGTGTATCTCAGCGCTCTCGCAACTTGCGGTCCGAGATTTTTATAGCCTTTGACACCTGATCCTTACGTTTAGACCCTCAGCCACTATCTAATGCGCTTCTGATGAGCAAAACGGTGAATATATGACGCACATCTCCGAGAGATTCGGGAGTAAAAAGTAGTAAGTAGAGACAGCGAATGCAATTGCGGAAAAACTATACTCGTCTTTACCTCCAGGACTTCTGTTGCAACTCAACAACAACTCAAGAACAGGAGGAGGCGGACCCCTTCTAGATGGAGGAACTTTAAATGATAAATAATCCGTACACTCTCGTGAAATGTAAGCAGGCCCAATCTATCTATTGCCGTGGTCTGCATCATCATTTCATAGGCCGCACATGAAGTCGGTCAGCTGTCCTAGACGAGGGTGTAGTAGTCTGTACAATTTTCGCACAGTGCATATTACAGCCTAAAGTGCTTCCTCGAGGGCTGGTATACATATTCAGCTGATTTTTCGTTTCTGTCTGGGATCGTCTCTGCATGGTTAATCAGAAGTATTCTGAGGAGCTTGTTGCGAATTAAACCAGCCAAGCTGACTGACTGACAGAATGGAACGCAGCAGCAGACCATGACCGCGCTTTCCGAACAACGGCGTGCGAGGGGTCAGACAAGTACAGAGGTCCCGTCCATGTCACAAGGGAACGAAGTTTGCTGACGACACTGCCTGTCGGTAGAGTGACTTAAATCGGAGCGAATTTTAATAAACCGTTGCCAAAACAACAACCGACGAAGCTCGAACACCAGCGCAAAGCAGCTCGAAGGGACTCTCCGAGTGGGGTGAAGTGGGGTGAGGTGGTTGCGCCCCTGGGGGCAAGCAAGTGAACTACATACGGAGAAAAAATGCGATTGACTCCTGGGCGATTGCAAAGGCCGTACGAAGAGAAAGAGAGCGCGCGCTTCCAGTCCGGCCGTGGCTGTACATAGCTACTGCGAGATGGCCCTGCGAGATGGCGCCACCGGCCCTGGCCAGACTTGACGTGCAGCCGTGCAGTTCCCGGAGTGGACGCTGCGGGAGAAATGGCGGCGTTGCGATCGCCATTAGCTCGGTTCTCGAGTACGGATCGGAGCCACTTTTTTAAAGCAGGCCCTATGGTAGTTTCCAAAACGTTAATCAGAAATGACAGCAGGGGCACCGGATGCAACGTCTCAAAGTGGTACCGTGTTACTGGTTTTTCAATGTCACTCTAGCACAGCCTCGGCGGGATCAGCGAGAACGGGACATTGCGGAACATTGCGGGACAGGCAGGTCAGTGTCATCACCGCTATCATGATTTGAAAATGCTGCCGGCATGCAGCAACCAACTCGTTCGAAGACTTCGTCGTGAAGTGCGAGTACTTGTGAAGTTAGCACCGAATAGCGCACCGTAATTCATATAGCTTCAACACGGCAAACAGAACTGGTATCTTGTGCGTTTCCTTCGCACTGTGAAGGTTAGGAATTACGCAGCACTTTGAGCTTTGAACCACTATTCGCACACCCCATTTCTCGTGGTTTTGCCCACAGATCTTTGATGCACCCCGCTCTCCCCTCGCCGAATGTGGTTTCTGCAAATGCCGGTATACCAGCAAACATACGAAATCAGCACCACGTTTGTAACGTCCACAGAAGGGCAGAGACGGTGTGTGTATATGTGCGTGTCCTTTTTACGTGCCGCCTTTTTCCTTGTGTGTCTCAGGTTTGACTATGTTAACAAGTGCGACTTTGAGCACTGCAGCGGAAAAGTGCTTCAGGAGAAAAAGGTAATTAAAATACTGAGTAGCAGTCAGCCCATTAGAATATGGTCTTAGAGCATACAGCATAAACCCTGATGCGTCTAACCCATTTTAGACTGTCCGAAAAAATCAGTTTCCCAACGTTGTGTGCTGCGATTTGCTACAGAGGGGCGACTAGGTGGTGCAAGTTTGGAGTGAAAATATCAACGAAAAAACTTACCACATTCAAAAAAGAAAAACCTGCTTCGGGCAAATTACGGCGTCTGATCTGAAGAGGCAGGTGCGACTTGGTCAAAGAGCTTCCTAAATCAAGGAGGTAGTATAGCAATTTTGGATGACCGAGCACATACAAAAGGCGTTCATAAAGTTTGTATTATCAGCACAAAAAAAAAAAAAACGGAACAAAACAGGCATCAAAATTAGCGCGCGTCCCTCTAGTTTCCGCACAGTTAAACATCGTATGCTATAGTAGCGCGGAACGCCGCTAGGGAGTCGAAACAAAAATGGCACCGCCCGTCGGTACCAAGCACATTCCAGTGATCCGTTTTTTTTTCCATTTGAAGGGGTGATGCCAAGGATATTCATTTCAATCTGGGAGCGTTGTTTGGGGACAACGCCCCAGTTTATGGCACTGTGGTTAAATGGCGGAGATGCTTCCAGTGTGGCCAAATAAGAGGAAAGCATTTCAAGGACGACGACCAAGTAATTGCTGAAGTGGAGCGATTCCTGAACACTCAAAACGAGGAGTTCTACAACAATGGCCTCCGGCATGTGGTCCATCCCTGGAAAAAGTGGGTAACTTTTGGTGCCGAACATGTAGAGAAAGTCTCAACTCCTACTCGAGTTTCATTTCTGAAATTTTATTCCTTGGTGACAATGATACAAACTTTATGAACGCCCCTCGTACGTCTTGACTGAGGCTAAGACAACTCAATGCCTAATAAAGTGGAAGAGCACCCATGGCTAACAGCCAGGAGGCGAAGCGTGCCGAGGCACAGTAGACTAGGGCTCGCCCAGTCGTGGGGTTGGCCCAAACAGGAAGCGGTGGGGGCCGCAAAATGCTCAGCCGGGCCTTTTGCGGCTCCCGCCGCAAAAGTGATCTTAGAATGTTCGTTAATTCTTGCCAGTTTTTCATTGCTCACATTGAAAAAATCTTCAATGATTCCCTACGTCTGTTGGGCGTAATCTCATATCACACGACATTTCAAGTTATTCTTGTATTCAGCTTTTTTGCTTGTTAGTTTTGCCAAGGATGGAATTTGCAAAAATTGTTTGGAATTCACTAAGTGTAGGTCAAACGCTTAAAGGAGCCCTGCAACGACTTTTTGATTGGTGTTTAATTTGCACCGAACCTGAGCGCACTGAACGTAGTTACTTAAAAAATCTTCTCTATAATTTTTCTACATTTTGAAAGTTACAGGCAAATCAAAATTACAAAAACAAGCAAAAAATAACCTCCCTCATGACGTCCTTGGTCCTGGCTTGAGTGGCCGTGAACTAGAGGAGGGGTAGTGAGCTCAGCGGGCGCTTGCGGCTGCTGCACTCCGAGTCGACAACTCGAGAGGGCGCCACTAAAGCATGTGCTGGATAGGCTGGATGAAGCGAGCGGCCAGGGCGGATCGCATTGCATTTGTTGCGCGATTAAACACTAATTCGGCATGACACTTCATTGGCCACAAATGACAGCAAACACGGGGTAAAGATCAGTTCAGAACGGGAGCCACTTCGCGTTACCAAACTGCCAAACCGCAAGCCACACCTGCTCACCGAAGGTCTTCGAACGCTCGGAACCGGTCGGATCTTCGAGCTCATACGACCGCAGCGCTGCCGCATACACCCAGGAACTTTCTACGCTCGCCGCTCGTTGGTGCCTCATCCCACTACCCCTTTCTAGTATGTTCCGCCTTTTCCACCGCTGGGTGGCGGGTATGTTGACAGGTCATTTCTTGTTTCCATACTTTATAAACTGCATTCGTTTGTTTTCTGATCTAAAATACTGAACAAAAACTACTTTCATAAATAATTGAAACGGTTTGCGCCACTTATATTTTGTATTTCGACTAATAAAAAAGCTTTTAGCAGCTCTGACCAGTAGTAAGGCCAGAACCAAAAACTTCTTGATGTCGTCACATATCGCGCGCTTTCGGCACCGCGGGTCGCCCCTGTAGGTGAAGGAGGTTTCCGCGTCGTCCGGTTAAAATATTACGCACTGATATTTAGTTACTCTATCCGTGCCCGCTGGCTTGCCCGAACCCCAAGAGACGTCGAAACCGCAAAAAAGGTAGATGTTTGAATATGATTGCAGGGCCCCTTTAAAGGGAAACTGAAGCGGTTCTGTATTTGAGAAAAAACACTTCAATGGCCTTCAATTTACCTCCAGGATCAGGAATATCGAGATTATTTTTCAATTTGGCGCACGGAGCCTTCAGAAATTAATTTTTAAAGTACCGCCAAAGCCCCTCCTTCCCGGGGCGTGACGTCACAAAAGGAGTTTTCGGAATCTCTGCTCTCGCGCATCTTCAGCGCCTGCCAAAGCTATGCACGCGCACTCTAGCTATTTTCAAGAAGGTCAGAAAGAGACGTCACGACAGGTGTCAGTGAGGGAGAATTATACCTGGCAAGCTTGCCATCGCACGCGCTGCCCACACGAGCGACACGCGCTTGGCGGCCGAAAGGTCCTTTTATGACGTAACAACAGGTCGGAGATTTTTCGCGTTTTCTCGCTTTTAGTTGCATCTTCAGGGAAAACGAATGTGATATTCAGATTCACGGGATAAAAATACACCAGAATTCACCTCTAACTCGTTTTTTTCAAGAACTGTTTCAGCTTCCCTTTAAGTTGGAATATGTCCAGTGACGATTTGTCAGGCCCATGTATACCGTATTTACTCGCAGAATGAACGCACTTTTTTTCCCGAAAAATCGAGGCAAAGTTGGGGGTGCGTTCATTACGCGAGGTAAAATTTTTGCGTCCGTATTTACTCGCATAATGAACGGACCTTTTATTTTATCCCGCAAAAATCGACGTAACTTTTTATCTCTTTGCGCGCGGCGCGGCGACTCCAAAACCAAACTGCGATGCGCAAAAAAAAATGCCCCTCCATGTTTTTTTTTTGTTTTTTTCTTGCTTCCGCGTGTTCCCCCCCCCTCTTTCGCAAGTTGTTTTGTTTGCCCACGCTGCCAGCGGCCTCGCTGCACCAGGATAGAAAAGTGTGTTCATTTCGAGGGCTTCTCGCTTCTCTTTCCAAAGTGCGATGAGGAGGCGAAAGCAGGATTTTCATTATGTGCGCTTTGCTTGGGCGAGGGCTTCTCTGCTTTTCTTTCTTATCTCTCGTCTCCTTGCGCGCGGCGCGCGACCCTAAAACCAAACTGCGTCGTGCAAAAAAAAAAAAAAAGCTCCTCTTTGTTTTTTTTGTTTTTTCTTAATTCCGTGGATTTTTTTTTCCCGTCTTTCGCAAGCTTTTTTGCTTTGCTTAGGCGAGGGCTTCACCGCTTCATTTTTCCTATCTTCTTGCGCGCGGCGCGCGACCCCAAAACCAAACTGCGCTGTGCAAAAAAAAAAAAAAAAGCTTTTTTTTCTGGGCTTTTTGGATTTTTTTTTGCCGCTTTTTGTAAGCTGTTTTGTTTCGCTTTGCTAAAGCGAGGGCTTCTCCGCTTCTCTTTCTTCACTCCTTGCGCGCGGCGCGCAAACCAAAATCCAAACTGCGCTGTGCAATAAAAAAAAATCTTTTTATGCTTTTTTTTGCTTCTGTTGGACTTTTTTTATTTTTTTAACGCCTTTCACAAGGCGTTTTGTTCGCTCACGCTACCCATGCATTCGCGACCTCGCTGCGCCAGGATAGAAAAGTGCGTTCATTTCGCGCGCGTGGAGGGAGGGGGTGAAAATTTTGACGTCCGAGTTGGGGGTGCCTTTATTACGCGAGTGAAAAAAAAGTCGAAATTTTGAGAGCCGACTTGGGGGGTGCGTTTATTACGCGAGTGCGTTCATTGTGCGAGTAAATACGGTAATTGCCATATTGGACAATTTTATTATGGTTATTCACACCTTTTGGTAACTTTCGCCTCTTTCCATAAGGTGATTAGTTTGTGATATGGTGTTTCTTTACAAATTTATTAATGCTGTAATTGTCTCTTATCTCTACTTACCGTAGAATACCGCGCATCCGCCTATTCCAGATTAAGCGCCCATATCCAAATTTCTAAGATATGAAAAAATATGCACGGTACATTTATATGTAAAATTCATGACCTGACAAGCGCCCATCCCCCAATTTTTCGCGATTATCTCTAAATTTTGAGTGGACGCTTGCCCGGTATTTTACGGTAGTAAGATTTTATTCAATGTTCCTTAATGTCAAACCAGGCTTAGGGCACCTTTTCATTCTTGTAATTTGCATTGTGACACTCCTTTGTATAGGATTCAGCAGGCATATAATAAATGTGACAATACATACCTTGACTTCTCTGCTCCTTTTTCAATGTAAAAAAAAATAAGTCTTATGTATGCTAATTAGGAAGTGACAATGTTGGTTTTCTTTTTATTGGATGGGGTGAGTGTACCCCTATTTAGTCCTAAGAGTTGCCTGGAAACACGCAATAAAACCATGATTGATTGATTGAGTGATAGCATGAATACAATTTTTGTCGGTAGACTGCAGCATTTTAATAAGCTGTAGTCTACCGAGAACATGTGCAAGATGCAGGAAGACCTTAGTTGTCGAGACCCTTTAGTGGAAAGAAATGGCTGCGGATGTAGAAGACAAAATAAACAGTCACTTTGGCTTTGCACAATTGTCATGATATTGTGGGGCAATATTTTTATTTCCATTGCAGAGATTAGTACATGTTCTGCCTCATTGTAAAACCAGTGTACAGATTTTACAATGTTCCGTATGCGAAAATGCTATCTTCCCTTCTCCTTCTCTTCCCTCGCGCACCCTTCTCCCTCTCGCTCCCTCCCCCTTCCCCACCGACGTTTGTTGGTGCAGAGTTCGTTGGCAACAAATATATGTTGTTGTAAACTGAAAGCTTGTACATGTCTGTTTCGTCCTTCTGCTCGTTTTGTGCTTTATTACTGTTACATATCTGTTCCAACACACTCGTCAAAATCTTCTTGACTACTCTTTTTTGCATATCTGAGTCTGTCTTCAGTTCCTGTTTACTTACTGCCCTGGTGACATTGAGATAGCATGCTGGCCTATGATGAAACCTGCTCAGGTGGCTTCAGTGTACAGAGTTGCAGCCCAACTGCCAATTATTGTCAGATTTCCCTTATTTCGGGAGCTAGTCGGTTAGATTGTTACATGGGGATAAACTAAAACTCGGCTGTGAAGGAATTGTTGGAAAACAGAGCCTTGCATGGGGGGGGGGCACATGTCTCGGTCAGAAGAGGCACTGTCCCCAGTGACATACCTTCACTCTCTTCCCTCCTCTTTGTATGTTTGTAACTTATTATTTAATGTTCATAATTTATATGAAACACACATTGGTTTTTTCTAGGGCTGGGCAATTGGTCGATTACCTATGACTTAATGCTTTATTCACGATTCATTTTTTTAACCGGTTAATTGGTAAAAGTTTTGCAGACCAAAAATAAAAATTAAATGCTTTCACCATGCAGATGTGGATGAGTACACCTATATGAAGGGCTAATCTTCGGTGAAATTTTAACCTAAAGTAAACTGTAAAGGCGAGACTTGTAAATCCAGACAAGTGCAGAAGTTTACACGTGTCCCGGCCACTTCAATGCCATGCGAGTGTCCGTTTAGCGCAGCAGAGACCATTGTGAACAACCAAAGCTGGCCGCTGTTGCCGGAGAATATCAACAAACTTCCTTGCCTCATGCAGCTGAAGTAATAATCTGCGAGTGTGAGTGTCTTTGAACTGTACTGAACTACGTATCGACGTTGATTTATAATTAAAATTGTATATTGTGCCGTTTGTCACATATTCAGCAAAGGCAAAAAAAAATATATATATAATTTTGAGTTATGAACGAGACCAATTAATTAATTGAATAAAGGGTGTCAATTAATCGGGTTAAAATTTTTAATCGACGCCCAGCCCCACTTTTTTTCTCTTCATGTAATGGCAGTTGCGGAAAATGTTTCAGAAAAACGAGCAGCGTTCACCCCAACTCGCAGACAGAACAAGTGGCCACGTGATCTAGAGCCAATTACCAGAAGCATACTATTTAAATTCACAATTTTGTTTTCTGCTGCAGATACCGGTCACCTAGATGTAGGCACGCATGTCCACCTTGACAGACTCCCACAGGAGCCGAATGCCCTTGCATCACTTGTGTGGCAGCTTCTCTATGCCCTGCTGGAACCACTTTTACAGCGGAGCTGTTAAGGGTTGGTTTCCCCAGGATTGTGTCCCCCACAAAGAAATGAAGACACCGAACTCTGGACACCTACCGCCATCTATGAGCGATGGCGGCAAGCCACGTATCTGGTTGCCGCCGTCGCTCATAGGTGGCGGCAGCCTTTCCACTTTGGCTTGCCGATTTGCGGCCGGCCGTTACTTTCCATTGTACAGCTCCGCTGGTCTTCCTTCTTCATTACAGTAGAAAGGCTGAAAGTTTTTTTCTCGTCATTTGTCGAACTTTTGCATATTGCAGTCATACCGGTTGTCAGAGTCGTTTACTAAAAAAAAAAAAACATTGACTTTTTTTTTTTGGGGGGGGGGGGAGTGTTTTACATTTACGCCTGGACAGCTGCTTCCCGCGTATTAAAGGGGTAGGGAAACGAAATTTCAGCGCTCATTTTCTAGCTTGAATCTGTTGCATGTTGCACCCTAACCTCAAAAACACCAGTCTTCCGTTGAAAGGCACAAGAAAACTAATTTTAAAGCTAAATAAACAATCTTCCAATGTGCACCTGGTGGAAGCATGCGGAGCCTATTTGGGAGGTAGTCTAGCAACGTTGTGGAATCTGCTACGTAGTCGTGACGTAGCAGATTCCTCTGGCGCAGCGCCGCTCTTTGGCATTTCAAGATTTTCCTTCTTAGCTTTCCTCCTCAACTCACAAATCGCGCATTGAACCAAACAGTCCAAGAAGACGGAAAGGGTGGACTCTCCTCTTTCTCGGACCCTCGTTTGTGCAGCCGGATGCAGCCATTCTCCCCCTAGAAAATTAGCCAGTCGCTCAAAACTCGGACAAAAGTTGCTTTCCCCACCCCGTTCAGCCCTAAGCTGACAGTGCTGTGGAAGCTACGTGCTTCTTGGGCCAGCCACACGCTCGTCACCCCACGGGCACTTCGAACGGCTCGGTTGTAATGCGCTGACGCTATTGACACCACCACAACGCTGACAACGCCACCAAGGGCAAAGCTCATAATCCCGCCAGCCTTGCTACGTCACGAATGCGGGGAAACTTTTCTTTCTGTTTTTGTTTGCGCCGGATATCCCATGACGCATCGCGCCCTCCGTTCGCTTCTCTTCGAGCGCTCGCTCGAGTGCACCGTTTGGAACGAAAAATATAGCCAATCGTTCAAAATACAAACGTGCGATTATGAATTACGGTTATTACACGTCATGCTTGACCCATTTCCGAACGAAATTTGAAAATTTCAATTTTTGTTTCAGTACCCCTTTAATGACTGCGAAATGCCACATTTTATGTGATAACCACTGGGGGCCCGGCCAGGCCATACACGACCCAACATTCGACTGGTTGTTTGACGTGCCAAAAAGACTGCTGAACCCGATCAGACACTGGCAATCAGAGTGACAGAGACTCACGTGAATGCACACTATGCAGCGAGTGGGTGGCACCTGATGAGGTTTGACTATCTTTCTGGTATGTCGTAGGACCAGTCGGACATTTGGTCGGGCATGCGTATGGCCTGACTGGTCCCCCAGTGGTTATCATCTGTTTGGTGCCACGAAAAAATGATTCCTGCAAATTTGCATTTCAAGTCTTCTGGTGCAGTCTTCTGGTGCAGGTAAAAGAAGTATTTTCTTTGTTTTTTCAAACTTGTACTTTTCCAACTGTAATAACTTGACAGGGTAATACAAAATAAAGAAATAAACAACCACGTTGCTCTCAGTGGCTGTGTTCCAAAATTTACTCGATCTGACTCCGGAGTAAAGGTTTCGTACCATGCCGTTCCAAAACTTACTCGAGCTTACTCGATGACGTCAGAACTCGTGTTCCAGAAGCGGGTTGTTTACTCCGGAGTAATTACTCACGCTACCTTCCTCGATCGGGGGGTAACGTCGGATCAAATCGAGTAAATATGTCACGTGATCTGTTCGTCGTCTGCTTCCGGCGCCGACAGCCGTCGAAGCTTGCTTGCTCCGTTGGTTTTTGTGGCGGACGTTCGAAATGACAAAGAATGAGGTGCAGCATGTGTGGTTATTGCAATATTCTGGTTTCAACGCACGAATTGACTGCATTACATCCAGATCATGGTGTGATCCAGACCGTGCACCTTCCCCGGGAAGGTATACTTGTTATTATCAGAGTGCGAGCGTAAACAGCAGCTTCTCCGCATCCTCGTTCTTGGCGTTGGAGAGACTGCCGTATTCTCACGTTCAAGGCTGAAAATGTTTGAACGCAGTAAATGATAAGGTAGTATTTTTGTTTCCCCCAGAGTGTGTGTAATGAGGGGATAACGCTTGTAAAGCAGTGATGGCTTCAACGATTTTATTGTAATCATATTCGCGTCAAAGCAAACGTAAGTTACATATCATTCTTGAGAAAGCACCCTGGCGCTGTACCGCTACACCATGTGGAATCAATCACTGCAAAACATAATCGGTGCAAATTACAATGCGTGGAATATATGCGTTTAGGGCACCGTGACTAGATTTACAGCGATCGCGCTGATTAATAAAAACTAATTTTTGATGTCTAACTGAAGGAGTAAGTCATTTTGATTTCAATATACAGCTCAAAAGGAAGGTGAGTGAAAGGAGCTGGCGGATCCACCTCAGAAAACACCGCGTCGTCATTAATATTATCGTCTCTTCGAGTGCTTTCTCCGTGATCAAAAGAGATTGTCTGCTATTTTCTGCCATCGCTGCTGTGTTTTCCTTTTGCCGTAGCCCAAGACGAAGCCAATCTGCGTAGTATCCAGGTAATTATCACGGCCGTTCCAAAATCGAGTCGCGGATCGTTTACTCGCGATGTCACGTGGTATTACCCGCTGACGTAGGAGGCAGGTTACTCGGGTAAGATTTGAAACATAGCCAGTAAGGCTGATTACAGTTGTTGCTAACAGTATAATAGCTGCCCTCCCAATTATTATTATTTTTTTTTGTATGCTCAGTGTAAGCATGCTGGGTTCTAGGGTACAACACAGATGAAAACATTGTCAATGCTTGCATAAGTGCACCTTCAAGGCCAGCATCATCAGATAGGGAACTAAAGAGGCAAAATGTGCAGCTTAGTCTATCAGTAGCTTTACTTAATGTGTAGTAGAGGTCTTTCAGGCATGTGAAAAGAAAACCGAAGTCAAGTGGTGCAAATTAATCCTTAGTTCTTCCCGAGGCATCCATCACATCTACGTTTGCTTCGGAAAATCAATGCCAAGCATTTTACACTTACACATTCTCCCTTTAAAAAAACATAACACACAAAAGAAGAAGAAAAAAAAAAAACAGGACAAGGGGAACACAAGAGAAGTAACTCGGCACTCACTCTTATTAATGTAGTACATATATATTTCTGGGATGAGGGGGCAGGGGAATGTCCCCCTGCCTCTTCTTCCCAGAAACCGCTGGGATACTCGTGCAACTGGGCTTCGGTAAAGGGTCTGTTCTTCCCGAGATCGTACCAGTGGTACGTTTAGGCAAGACATTGTTATCGTCGTGAGGTATGCAAGGACGACGGAGGGAGAGGCCTAAGAAACGAAAAGCTCTACACTCCGAGGTGACCTGCTGTGCAAGCGCTCTCGTGCAGTGTAAACGCTGCTCAAGACAATATTTTCGTATTTGTGTTTCTAAGCTTGCTCGCAGGCATGGGGAACACATTGCTTTCGGCGCGAGGACGGCAAGGATTCCCCCTTCAGTGATTTTCTGGCATCGCGTGAGCGTCCAGCGTGCTCCTGCATGCTTGTGGCTCAGCGGTTTTCGGCGTGCGGGGAGAACGCGCTGGGGTCCGTGCTGCTCTGGTTAGCAGCGACAGTTAGGATCGCAAAGGTTATGAGGGCTTGGCTATATTATCAAGATGCATACATAGGCTCCCTGATACACTTATTTGCAAAGAACTACATGAAATTCTCTAAATAACCGAATAGTCCCGTCAGCTGACTTACCATAGTGCCGCCATTTGTAAACATGTGTGCGTACTCTTGAACCGGAACGCGAGGTGGCAGCGATTTTTGGTCCATGTCACGGATGGCATGGGTTTGCCTTACTATTCTAATAAAAAATAATTAAAACAAATTTCAAACAAGTGGAAGTATATAACACAAGCGACCCATTTGTATTTTAAATTAATCTAAAGCCGGATATGACATCAGAGTAACAATATTATTTTGTTGAACAACTAATGGGTTTTTAATGAGTTAATCATATATTGACATTAAAATAGTTTATTAGCAATATAGTACGTAAAAGCTTTGCGACCCATGCGTTGTAAAAAACCGGATATGACGTTTTGGGTCGACGCAACGTTTAGCGTTGCGTCGACCGAGTCGACCCAACGCCGGCCAAGGAAAAAAAGGAGATCTTCAGATAGAAATCGCATCCCGTGGGCAACGGAATCAAATGCGAGCTTGAATTGTGAGCGTCTGGAACTTCATGAAGAAAACAATTGACAAACCGTGCTTTATTTGCAAGTTTTAAGTCGCTCTGTTGCCGTACAGACGTTGAAATATACCAGTGTGTAAAGAAATGCTCAGAACAAACGCATCAGCGGCACCCGGGATGTTTATCACCATCCATGTGGGGGTGAAAAATTGAACATTAGTCGACAAAACTCCCCCAGCAGAAACCTGTGACTGCCTAATAAACATCAGAGAAAGCTAAACATAGTGACTTTACCCGAGGCTTGGGCAACATCATCATGTTTAACATTTACCTACGTCAGCTAACTTGCCCCGTCGTATTTTGTTCGAGAAAGCTCTCGTTCTCGACGCCCTCACCAAGGCTAATATCTCATCCATCTGTAATGAAGATTGAAATCGAAAGTCCCACGAAAAGTTTTGCTGGATATTCCAACAGACTATTTTTAAGCCGTACCCTTTCAGTGGTTCACGCATAATACCATGCTCTAACGGATCAAGCTTCTGCTCGGACAGTATCACGAGTTTTCTTCTGTGTAAGCGGTTATAAAGAGATCGCAACCAGCTGCTTTGTAGACAGCTGGTTGCGGAAATTTACGCCGTCTGTAACTATCTCTACGACAACCGAGTTGCTTAAAGTCATCGCAAATATAAACTAGAGGTTGCAGCGACCAACGTTTGTAGATAAACGTTGGTAGCGACTGCATTCTCACATTCCCACCCATCACTCCGAACAGAAAGGCGCTAGCTTCGGTTTGGGGTTGGTACCTTTTCTACAACATAGATGGCGGCAGCATCAGTCTTCTGCACTCGGTGCGTTTGGCGAATTCGTTTGAGTCCAGTTCTCCGTGCAACACCCTGCGAGTGCGATGCATTCTGGGAGAAAACTCGAACGGTGCCAGTGCGTGTGAAACGAACTCGCTATTAGTAGGACCCGCACCCTCGCACCTAGGTGCATTTTCATTAGTTCTCAGGGGCCCTCCAGGTGGAGCAGCCTGTATCGAAGGCCACGCGTTCCGGCGTTCGGGTTTCATTCCGTGCTGACTGTACATTTTTGAAGTAACTTTTACAACCCTGGTCATCAGCTGATAGCATTGGCTGTACGGAGGGGCTGCAGTTTGGGCGTTTTTGCTTACAAGGTGAGTTAACGTATCTTATACTGCTCACCTCAAGCTCGACATCATACGAAGCTCGCTGTTTTTGCGAGTGACAGCACGCAGACACCAAATTTGCGGCTTCTTGTACAGCGTAGACGTAGCTTGCATCGCTCAGTTTATTTTCTTTTGCGAAGTGTTGATGACCGAAGGAAGCCTTCCACGTCAGAAATTGGCTTGATTCCTTGCCATAAGACAATTGCAAGGAAGGAATTCATACCGCCGGTCAACGTTCTCACGCAAGACAAATTGGAATGCGCAAGTTTGTACTACCCAATACTGAAAAACAAATCGTAGGGGGCGCTGCCATACGGTTTTACCGCAAAGAAAAGCGCTCACTTGAATCGACAACGCTTCGAGTTTTTGTTCGGGCCTTCTAAGGTGCTGACAAGTGTTGACTCACGTGGCTGCCGTCCTGTCATGTCGAGACGTGAACCCAGCGGCCTTCGGAAGTTCTCAAGCACATCACCGCACCTTGGAATGCGTTGCCCTCGTTGAATTTGGCCAACAACGTGGCTGCCGTCCTGCCATGTCGAGACGTGAACCCTGCGGCTTTTGGAAGTTCGCGAGCACACCACCGCACCATGACATGCGTTGCCCTCGTTGAATTTGGCCCACAACTCCGCACACCACAATGACTCGGATAGTCCAGAACTTGCGCACTGCACAACTGTCATTGTTTAAAAAACCGAAGCACGCGAAAGACACAGCGGAAAACGGCGTGAAACAAATATTACGTACGAACTTCGAACGCGCACGAAGAACACGCTTCACTTGCCTTTTTTCTTTCTTTTAACGGCACAACTCGTTGATTGGGTGGTGGTCGCGGTGGTGGTCGCGGTGGTGAATGGGTGGATAGATAAATGGAAGCTAACAGCTCTTTTAAAATTATAATTTCTTGGCGAGATGTGAAGGTAAAATGAGGAACAAGGTTACATTCCAAGGTTGCATTACTAGGCTGTGTTCCAAATCTAACCCAAATAATACGAGTTACTCCCGTGAGTCGTTGGTCGTATCACGTGATAACTCTGGCGCATCCCCTCTTGTTCGCTGCAGCGCGAATGCGGCCACTGGACGGCCATCTTGCATGCCAAATTGTTTCGTTTTGCTAGGGTTGCAGAGGCCGGCGGCAGCGTGGTAAAGACACGTTTTCTACTCGTTCGTCGTCATTCGCCCAAGACGTTCGTTCAAATTTTTGTGATCCGTGATACTTGCCGTTGAGAATACGCGAAAATTATTACGAAAGCGCAATGCCGCAGGAAAAAGGCAAAACTCGTCGAACGCAAGTTTCACCGCGGGGCATGTTCAAAGCTTCTTGGCACGCTGAAGGGCTGTGTCTCTGTGCCTTCGCACACTTGGAGGGTGTATGTTTAATGAGGTTTTCAAACGCCAAGGTACAACACCCTTATTCTGGAGTAAGATGAGAGTAAATTTTGGAACACGTCCACGGAGTAGACAAATCGGCCACTGACAGCAGCTTGAAGACTTGAATTGGTGTGTTTAGCGACCTAGACTTTTCATACATCAAAAGTGGTCCCGAAGCAACGTCGTCCCGAAGTGGCAAGAAATGACATCACAAAATTCCATGTTGTTGCAAGGTTGCAAGGTGGTTGTTGCACGTCGCAATCCTAGCGGTTGTAGAAATGCTAACGAGAAGCTGCGAGTAGCAAAACCGAACGTGAGTGTCGCTGTTGTCACGTTGTCCCCAGAGGTTGTCCCCATGGCTTTATTCAGAGCCGTATATGGCTTTATTTAGTGACTCTAGTTGTCCCATCTTCTGGTTGCCGAAGCTGCCGTGGACTGGAGAGCGACCGGCAACAGCACAGGCGTCTGCTACATACACCACAGCTGTTCGGACGTGACACTTTTATGTCGTAATCAGGCGGAAATCAAGGGACCACTTTTTTTAGACGCGATAAACCAACGAGGCTGCGGTAAACACATCAGTACACTCCCCCGTCGAAGCGTCGAAGGCGCGTTTTAGGCAACCCCTTGGTTCCACGCACCATACTTGCAACCTCCTGCAGGCTGCAACTTCTTCACGGTGCTTGTGAAAGGTCGAGAAGGTCGAGAGAAGTGTAAAATATCACACGCCACTTATACGTCATTGTTTTCCGGAATATTTAGCTAAATAATTGATTTAAAGCAATATTATAAAAAACGATTTCAGGGGTATACACTTTGTCGGTAGGTGGCGCAACTTACTCACCATTACAAAGAACATCTAGTACAAGTAATCGTTCATCCAGGCGGCCGAATACTACCCATAGAGTTATTACAATAAACGCTAGAGGCTCAGCTGGCGCTAGTGTGCTGTTGCATTTTGAAGCAGACAGCAAGCAGTCTAAATTTGACTTCCGGTAATGTATTCCTATGGGAAAAAGCGAGTGCATTTTCTCTCTGCGCTCGATTATAAGAGCAAATATCACGAATAACTTGTACGTACTAGGCACATTGGAACATTTCTCAGTCATGCAGACGAAATAAATGGACAGTTACGGCGTTTTTCTTTCAAATTCATCGCATTAAAAACGGTGCTAAAACGGCTTCGTACGTGTATTTTTGTGCACTGTCGGACACTGTTAGCGCGAACACGGCGTCGACGCTTTCCAACATGGGGGACATACGTGCCAAACGAACGAAGGACATGTAGAAAACCGAGAGAGACGGCAAGAACTACGCAGTAACACTGGATAAGTAACTCCTTGTGCTTGCAGACGATCAAAATAAATTGAAAGTCACGTAATATAGTCAGATTTGCAATAAATAAGTACTGCGAAGATGCTTGTTCCAGGGTTCAAATGGTTCAAGTCATCACCCGCACGCTCCAAATCTTTGCAAATAGGGGAAGCCAGAGAGCAGGTGCCCGATAAAAACTGCCCGACATGGGAAATAATAAAAGACATACCTTTCGTAGCTCACGTGCTTTATTTTTTTGCGTTCGAATGTTTCTTTAACCGATCGTAAAGATGCGCACGACGGAGTCATTTTCATCCAATGACCGGACGGGCATATTAGCAATATATAAGCACCACCGAAATGCTAGCAAACCTGAACACACACTACATTCCTTTCGATCGTTAGTTTGCTTAGAACCGTCGCTCGTTTTCACATACCTTCCTTGAAACAGGGGTTTGGGCCTGAAATAGAGCGAAGTTTAACATCGCTCAGCAGTAAAGAAAAATGCCGTAACTAAAGCAATTACACTTTCACAATACCAATAAAGGTACATACTATCCGTTACAACCGACATGACAAAAGTTATTCATGTTATTTTTTGGCGAAGGAGAAAATTCACGCGCGTTTTCCCATAGGAATACACAGGGAGGCTGGAAAAGTAGACTGCATGCTGTCTGCTTCAATTTGCAACCGGAAGTCCCGTAGACACTAGCGCCAGCTGAGCCTCTAGCGTTTACTGTAATAACTCTATGATACTACCATACGACGCATACGACGTAGGGGGGCTAGTAGAGATCAGTGGGGCAAACCATGGGCAAACGGCAGCAAAAACTGGCAAAACCGCAAGCAACCGCAAACCGACTCGTGGGTGCTACTGGAGGTGCGGTTGTTTCATTCCCGCTACCGCTTTTCAACTCTGACGGCTTCGACGCGTCAAGGGCTTCAATTTTCAAAGAATAGCAGTACGCATGTTCAAACCAAGCACATCCTTTTACTATGTGTGGCCGTTTCAGTGACGTTACTTTGTCTACATGGGAAGGTCGAGACCGGCCGGACTGGCACCTCGCCACGGCAACCAGGTGAGTTGTCAACACTTCGAAAGCACCCCTGGCCTTCGTCGACCCAGGTGAGTGCTCGTTGTTTATCGCTTATTGCTTACGAAAAGGGGTTCTGAGAGCGCGCACTTCGCACGTCGGAGCGCGCAAGAAAAGCAATTTTACGTTTCCTGATGTGCCGACTTCATGAAAATAATGAAAAGTCAAAGCATTACCGTTATAGTTTCTTCTTGGAAGCTCAATACCTCTTAGAGCACGAGACATGGTCCATATCACATGAGCGAATTACGTTTTTGCGAACAGCGACATTTGAGCGAATCGACGTTTTAGCGAACAACGGGGGCGTGTGTTATCCCCTTCCTCCCCCTCCCCTCGCGCTCCGTTTACGCCACGTTCGCGGCGACAGTCTGCGGCGGCTCATCACAAAAATGTTAGCCCACTTGGCGCACTCAGAAAGGCCGCTTCGCGGCGGCCGACTGTTCGCTAAAGTGTCATTCGTAGAAACGTGGGCGTTCGCTAAAACGTCATTCGATCAAGTGAGTGCCTCTAGTGAGGGGCGTCTGAAAAGGTGTCATGGTGCCTTGTTTGTCATTCGAAAATGTCTTGTCCAGAAGTACAGTCAAACATGACATGAGGCAGGCTGACTTGACTCAAGGTGACCAGGTGACATTTACCCTCTATTTTTACATCCCTAAACTTGCTTCAAGACTTCATTTGTGCTGCTCCCAGCCTGCTTTAAACTGCACTTTTTTCTGCTCCCAACATTGCTCCAAAGCTGCTTTGCCCAATTCCATCCCTGAAAATATTAAAATATTTGAGTAAAATAATTTTATTCTCAAGTTATTAATTTTTAATTGACCGAAGGCGGATGCTGAGATTTTGGCGATTGACAGAGGTCGCACATTTGAGAGTCCCGTTACGCTTACGGCAATAAAACTTTTCACTTGTTTTACACTTTAAGTACAATTTCTTGATAACAATTAAAAAAAAAAAAACATTTCTTTTATATATGTACAGCTGAGCCTTCGCCCATACGAGGACACGCCTGCCAGCCGGAAGGCGTCCGCTCCGATCGCCGCGCAGACAACCGCTCGCAAAGAGGCACCCGTCGCCGCGGAAGGTGGCGAAGCGGGTGCCTCGACGAGTTCGTTTGAGCCGCACGACCCGTCAAGCTGCCGCAAGGACACGCAGTGGTAACTGATCTTTTTTTTATTTAACTTTGAGTGCAGTGCCGCGTGCCTTTACTAAACGCTTTACAAAAACCAACATCTAAAAAAAAAAAAAATGGCACTGGCGCTGCGCCAGCAAACAAACAAAAGACGGGGTAAACGGGACACTCGAATCACGCAAAGAAAAGCAGAAAAACCAAAAACCTGTCACCCCGCACCACTTCCTAACTACCTACGGTGACTAACACAAGCAACAAGCCCTCTTCAGGGGGTCTTCACATATAAACGCGATGAAACTATAAAACCACACGAGGTACGCGAGACGCGTTACAAAACGGCGACCATGACAGAAAAAGAAAAAATGGCAAGCTTTTGTTTGTTGTGGTATCCGAATGGAAGTTAGGTTTTGCAAAACGTTTATAAACAATTATGACGTTCATTCGATGGATTGTTTCTTAAACCTAAAAATGTGTAAATCAAAAGGCGATTTCAAGAGATCTCGAAGATTTTATAACCAACATCTAAGCTGTCACTCATTCTATTGGCCATTGAGAAGCTGATTTGAATGACCATCGTTACCAGTGAGAAGCCGAGCTGAATGACATGGAATTAGCGCGCAAAATTTCAAATAAATCTCTCGCCGTCAATATTGCTCTAAACATTTTTTTTTCACGTAAAATTTATTTTTCACATGAGTGTCCCAACCAGACTGTTAACTTTTTTTTTATTTTCAGGGGCCCTTTAAAGGCGAAGCTTAAGCGTCCTCCAATTTTTGTGACCAGTTGTTCTTTTGGCCTATAATTGGTCCCACTTTGCAGCATTCAGTAACCACTTCAAAGAACTTCCATATTTGCCCAATATGCAATACATTTTTTTCAGTAAAATTTCTTTTTCTATCATTATCTGTAAAGCATGTGCTATGTCTGCAGATGCCAATCACCTGCCAAACAGAGATACTGAAATCAATGGACCTTTTTCCAGTATGCTTCTGCGCATGCGTACACTCCCGCTATCGCCATTTTCGCAGGGCACCTGGACGCGATGCCCTGCGAAAATGGCGACAGCAACATTGTCAGCATCTATCTTTGCGTGTATCTGGTCTATTTTGGCGCTCTGTTTTTTAGTATCGGTGGTATGGGGTATAGAAAGCACTATAAACCGATACAACGGCAAGATGCCAGTATGTTTTGACGGGCGGAGGCATGTTGGCCGGCTCGTCTATTGTAGTTCGCAGACAACTCTCCAGACAGCGCTCGTTACTCGAAAAACTTCCATTGTGTATGTATGCCACATCGAACCATGCCAACTGTGTGCTGTATGGTGGCAAACGTGCTCCATTCTAAAAAGGAAAACTCGTACACCAGGTCCTTGCTAAGCTGATATTTGTAGCATTTGTTTCACATCATTTATTCATAGCAATCTCTACAAAACCATGACTTTGATATTGGCAAATCATTCAGTGATGCACATTTGGCATGTTTCCATTCCAGACAGGAGTCGCAGCAAACTGCACCACTCTTTCCAATCTGCTTTTTACATGTAGGGCAGATCCATGCTGGCTTTTCCTGCTTCATTTCCACCATAGACTGAACACAGAGCCAGGCGTCGGTCTTCAAAGTATAGCTTAATCTCTGCCAAACTGCAGGCATCATCAGTAATTGCAGAGGACACTTTCTTGGTATCACTTCCACCATTCCTTCTGGAATCTTGGTGCCATTCGATGCAGAGTCCACAACACTACTCTCTACAAGCCACCCAAGCATTAGCTTCACACGATCAGCAGGTGTCTTCTGGGAAATAGAATTGGGCGGGTGCATCTCCGTTTTAAGGGCAGACCCACAACAGTTTGCCCCCTTCCCTTTGGCCTTCCACTGTGCTTCAGTGTTGTTGGCAACTTGATGTGCCCAAGGTGGTCCACGGAACCTAGAATTATATAATAATTGATCAAAGTTAATAAGTAGCTACACAAGAATGAAATATTTTCAAGCTAGAACAAATAACATACTAACTCTTATGAAAAACAAACAAAAAACTGCAACATTATCTGCAAGTTATGACAGCATGAAACTGACATCGCTCCGTGAATAAGATACATAAAAAATATCTGCAGACCCTCGTGTGCCTTTGTTGGATGCTGGTATGTCCGTGGGGTGGCCTGCTAATGAAGGGCAGTTTGTTACTGTTAATAACAAGGCAGAAGTGACATCAGTCTACAGATAGAGCAATCGTAAAAGAATCATTCAAAGCAACAGCATTGTGGCTTACAACTTGCTGCGAGAGCTGCACGCTGACAAGTTGCTGGTGCGGACCTCAATGTGCCTTTGCTGGATGCTCGGGAATTTCGGTCGCCACAAGCCTCTAAAAGTCGCCAGTGTGGCGAGAAATCGCCAAATTTGGCAACAGTGGCGCTTTCGGTCCACAGAATAACGCTGAACATTATCCTGTGGTCTGGCTTGCAGAATAGGCTCTGTGCAATGTGCATCTATTATTTGAGATATGTCTTGTATTTATTGACTGAAATTTCATATATATTTAAGCAGAATTGATGCTTGAAATGTATGTTTAATACAAGGTATGAAAGTTTATTGCCGCAATTCAACATTAAACACTTAAAAACAAAATAAAACTCAATTTCCTAGCAAAAAAAATTTTTTTTTTTTTTTCTGAAACTTGGCACAGTTGCATTTGCAAATGTATAGGTACTACATTTACAAGGTTTCGTAAAGACTGCTAACATAAGAAACAAAATGGGATCCTTTCGAACCACTGACAGGTCGATCACGTCGATCTACAAAAAGAGGAGACTTAAAGGTTATCTAACATGGCCGCTTTTCCCCACGCGCTAAGGCTATTGACAGTCGACTACCGTAAAATACCAAAGAAGCGCCCACCCCCTTTTTATTGAAATACGCGTAAGGCTATGGACGGGGAGACATGTCCGGATGGAAACGTGATAACCATGAATCTGATAGGGAGTCACCAGGATTCAAGCGGATTTACGGTAGTGCAGCAGCCAACTTCATCAACGACGCCTTGTGCTCAGTACAATGACAACATGTAGACAGCTCAACTGGTGAGAAAGCGGAGCAGTTGCAAGCCTTGCACGGTGGCCAGGGAGGAACCGGCATTGGAAGTGATTCTCAAATCAAAATGACAGAACCCTCAGTACAGCAAATTTCGCGCGTCCCCCGAGACAAGAGGATAGTTCGCGTGCATCGTGACAGTAAACTACTTGCCTTCCAGGGCTATGCAATCGTGAACACTGAAATTACATATGCACACAATTGCAAGTGCAAGGGCTACTTTACTTGTACGAGTCGTCTACCCGTCGAGTATCCCTACTTGTACATGCCTCTTGCTCTATTTGCCCAGCTGTCCTATAATACAGAGGCAATCAAGTGCAATGCCAAGGTAACACCTCGTGGAAGACCGGCACCCGCGTTGTCCAACTTGTTAATTCCGACATGATGATTTATGGTGTGAGCGCGTTTCGCCTGAACCTCTACTTAAAAGTTGGCATGTGCGTACCTGGCACTGCCCTTTCGGACAATGCCATGGTTACTTCCAACCCCAGAAAATTAAACACTACCAACCACAGGCAAATGATTGAAAAGGACTGGTGCGTTGCTATCGATGCCGGTGGCACTATGACCAAGAGCAACTCGGTCCCTTGCTCCATTTGTGTCCCACGGCACAACAACTGTTAGGACTTTATTCACGGAAATCTGTACGCTCCTCGCACTACCAAGTACCTCAACTCATACCCGTTCAAGAGCCACGTGGGGACGCCAATCGTCAACTATGATTACGAATTTTAACGCTGGCTGATGACTTGTCAGCCCTACTGCGACGATTTCAAAATATACATTAGTGCTCCCCTCGATTGTATGGTAAATGTGGCGTCGTCCATGGGTTCTGATTCGACTGACAAAGACCAAAAGAAGGTTGTACTTAAGCTGCACAACAGCATTGGCAGTAGTGACTACGACAATCCCATTGAACGAGAATGGAGCCGCCGGGGACTTGGCCCTCCACCCAACGAGGCCGGTGCTCAACCAAGCGTCGGCTTTGGCATCATGGCAGTTTCCAAGCATGCCCAAGACGTCCCCGGCTTCAGTGCAAAGTTTCAAGAGGTGGCCGCCTTTTTCCAAGGGGACACGGAAATTGTCTTGCACACGCACCTGGACACAATCAATTCCTCGCAAGTTTGCCTGCCTGCACAACAACAGCACTTTGACAAGACGACGTTTGACATGCAACAGGCAAACACACCTGGGACATTACACATACTTTCCCAAGACAAACAGCAAACTCGTTTCAGTTTCTTTTGATCCAAAATAAAAGTTTATTTGAATCCATTTTCATAGTATTAAATTTTTAACCTCTCATTATAAAAGGCCTCGTCGCAGAGGCAGTTGAGGCGCATGACATAGGCCTGGTCAGTTTCGTCGGTTTATTTTTGCAAATTTATGTGATCGAAAGTCCCATTTAATACTTACCGCGTTTACGTACCAAGTGCACTCCGATCCTTCCGATTGTCGTTACTGCTGTTCCAATTTGTCTCGAGTCTGTTGTATAATTTGTTTTTTATATTCCAATCTATGGTTCATCATGTTGTCGATGAGTCTTAGGCAAGCTTCCTCCCTGGGCATTGGTCTTTCAAAGTCCGTAAAGACTCTCTCCACAAGGTTGGTGGGGAGCACCTTTAGCTTGTTGTCATCGTTAACGGTCTATAATAAAAGATATATATATATATATATTTTTTTAATTCCGACGACAACATCGACACATCACTGCTTTACTGACTACGACTGTGTTTGTCATAACGAGGCAAGGCTGGCAAGCTTAAGTGCCACATCCTTTTCACTTTTCGCTGCGTTGTTGAGCTTGCTTCCAGATGCTGCGAGAAGGCAGAATGAGCTTTCCACTGAGAATTGCCTCCTGTTGTTTCTGAACAAGCTCAAGCACAATGTTCCCTTTTCTAGTTTTGGTGTTCTGTTCAATGTGGGTCAGACTGGATTTCGTGGCCTTGCAGGGCAGCTATACAGGCCACCATGCCAGCAAGCTTTAGGGCTCTCCATCCATTTTGCAGAGTGATCATTGACTGTACAGAAATGAGAGTGGAAATGCCTCCGTCAGTTGAGGAGCAAAATCTGTGGCGTTCACAGTATAACGGATACTTTACTGTGAAGTATTCGACTGGGATATCGCCCAGCGGATTAGTAACATTCCTTTCGGATGGGTATGGAGGGCACATGAGTGATATTGCCATTACAATAGTCTGGTTTCCTGCGCAAGCTGCAACCTAATGACATTGTCTTAGCTGACAAAGGATTCCCAGGTATTTTGACCGGTGTTGGTGCTCAGAACTCAACATTGGTGATGCCGCCATTTGCGTCGGGTGTACAGTTCACAGAGGTTGAGGTCCACTCGACAAATGAAACTGCTTTTGTCCGGATTCATGTCGAAGGAGTTATTCAAGGGGTCAAGATTCACGGTGTCACCCAGCATGTTTCGCATCACCCTCATCCCAAACTTTGACAACATCATGCATATTTTATGTGTCCTAACAAATCTACGGCTAGGAATAAAAAGTAACTGGGACATAGCTACTGGGGGTAGTGTCTGGCATTAGGAAAAAGAAAACATCTTGCAATGTAAGCTCGAGGCTGCAGTTGGCAGGGGTACTACTCATGGTTTGGGTGATCATGTATTGTTGCGATAGTGAATGCACTTGGCTAGGGAAGTGCACATTTCAGTCTTCTACATTTACTGTATTTGACTCTGTTCAGAACAATATGGAAGTGTCTATGACATGTGCAGCACCCACACCAGCAACTGCCTCAGCTACATGCTTCAGGTGTTTCTTTTTCAGATTGTCAGGAGCTATACCTAGACACAATTTGTGCAAACACAGCATTTTCATTTGATTTGGGCAGAGTATGACATGCAACAGACTTAAAAGCTTATTGGTAAAGCTTGTTTTCAACTACTGGCTCCCTTTCCGTGAAGTGCGGCAAGTTCTTGAATGTAATGCGTGAAATAAAATGACCTCAGCTTCGGTGTAGCGTCAGAGAAATTCATCGTGCATGATGTGCAGTGTCTTTGTTTACGGACCACTACAGAAAGAGATTGCACTCATCTAACTGCAGGACATACATGCAGATCTGTATCTGCGTGTAGTAGGTGTGCGACTTTCTCAACTAGATATCCTTGCTTTGCTTGCATTCAGCCAAATATACTAGGAGCGGTTTCTTTGTCAGAGGTTTCCTCCAGCGACTGGAGGGGACATTGATCTCGAAAAGTATGACATTACCGTGCTCGTTCCTGCACAGATGAGCAAGGATGAGCATGAGCCAGCAGTTTCTGATACGAGTGAGGAACTTGTCGCCAAATGAGGTGTTCTGGGGGAGGGATGGCGTCGTATTTCGCATGAATGTGCTAAATGTAACCTCTCATTGTTTGAGAGCATGCATGTTTCTTAACTGGTGCTTCTTCACTATGGTCGCACAATAATACCGCATACCAGTTATGCTTTTACAATGCAAACGATTTTGATGAGAGCATTTAGACAGCGTGACGTTAGCTTCCCTTGGCGTGGTGACATTTTTACACGCTGTAGAGAAATGTATCCAGTGCAGAATGACCGCAATCCTGGGGTCTTCACGCGCACATCACGCAATAGTGGAACATGAATGCGTGCCGGTACGATGCGCGTCTAGATTGACACGAGCAGGGTGGAGATTTAACCCAGGATCTCTGCATCCTGCAGCGCGAGGTTTTGCTTCCTGTGCGCCTAGCGTCGGAGCTGTAGCACACAAGGCAGCCGGCCGGCTTCCCATTTAAATGCTTGTACAGCTAATAATTAACTCCATGGATCAGCAGCTTGTCTTTGTGAAAGACAAAGAAAAGGGAAAGCCCAGTTTTGTAAGTACCGAAAGAGTCCATCTGGAGAACACCCCAGCCAGGGATCTTGCAGCATCACCGCAAGCCCCAGCTGGTGCACTTTGAGGTTTCGCGTTTCTTCAAACTCGGCTCGGGCTTCTGGCTCATAACGTTGTCCATGTGCTGTTGCTTGAAAAGTGAATGGCGCATCCAGCACCATCTTCTTGACAACCACTCGTAGGTGCCCCTTTGCAACGTATTACTTTGTGCGCCTCCGTGGCTTCTCTAGATTTCTAGCATTATTAGTGAGGTTGTCCCCCCTTCTTCCCACAAATGAGTCCTATCTCGTGACTTGTTCCCCTGCAATTATGGGTGACTTGTTTCATTCTCTTTTTAGGAATGGTTGGCACAATTGTGATAAAAACGATGCATACCTTTGTTGCCGTTGTACAAAGCAGCCTCTCCATTTGCCTCATGTCCTTCGACAGGCGGGTTTCTCTGCAGATATCCCCGATTCTTGTCAATGAAGCAGAGACGCTGCTGTCATAAACAGCCCTCTCAGTATAGTTGTCAGGCTGTAAGAATATTTCAGACAAATTAGAAGATCAACATTGTCATTTGTGCATTGGAGCTTACCTGGCCGAAAATTTTTCCTCTTTTTGAACTGGCTTTCCGGAGTCAAACTTGGTCACAAAGTTCCGGCAGCGGAATCCTTCCTGTGGCCAGTCAAACAGCTACAGGGCATCCGGTATCAGTGGCCTTTCAAATGACGGGGAGTGTCCCTTCTCGTGGGAGCATGTCTCTTCAGCCCGTAGTATGTCGGTGAGGGGCAGTCGAAGTCTGTGAAAAACTTCTTCACATGGCTCACAGCAAGTGCGGGCACGGAAACTGACACACCTGTAAACATGGTGGTTAATTTAGAATGCTTACATACTCTCCAATCAATCTTGCGGAAGAAGTAACGGCGTCCGCAGAAACATGGCTCTTGAGAGATGTTGGGGGGATGGGAAAGAGAGAGGGAGAGAGGACTTATCCCATCTATACATTGCTCAGTATAAATGTACGAAATGAGTGGGGAAGCCCCCCCCCCCCACACACCTTTCCACGAGTGGGGAAGCCGCACCTTTCCACGTACGAAATGTATGTGGAAAGGTGCAGAAATGTACGAAATTCATGTACGAAATGAGTGGGAAGCCGCACCTTTCCACGAGTTTGGGGCCACTCGAGAAAGCTTGGGATATGTTTTTCGAAAAAGGAGTGCCCCAGCTCCTTGCACAGCTCGTCTTGGATGTTGCAGCATCTCTCTCCAAGTACACGGCAACCGCGGCGGCGTGTTTACACTTTCTGGCAACACCAGCACGGCAGTCGCATTTAGCTTGAACGATCATCCTGTCATTGTCCAGCTAAAGAGAAACACAACAAATCATCCTACGTTAGCACAGCTTATTTGAAGACTCTCAATAAAGCAGATCTTTTCTCAGGCTTACCTGTAGCTCAATTTTTTTTTCCAGTTGTGTTCAGCTTGCTCTGCAGAGTACAGCGTGCTGTGATCTCCATGTGTGCGTCAAAGTGTACCTCCTCACCTCATACACATGCCCAGATTCATAGAGAGGCTTTCCTTTCATCAGATTGGCACTAAGAAAAAAGCTTTCCAGATTCTGAACCGCCTTAAATCCCGTCCTAATGACGACTGGAACACACACTGCACTGCAGTTTGTCGCCATCGCACCCCAATGATTTTGCGCCGGCTTCCGCTAGGTGCAGGCGAACAATAGGCAATCGAAGCGACCCAGTCGGCTTGCAGTCTTCCTATGGGCGCTTGATGTGTACTTACCCAAATATTCGAATTTTGAAAATGTTAATAGTGTGCGCTTGTATGGGTATGGGCGCTTCCTCGATATTTTACGGTAGTTTCTTTCTAATCTTAATCTTTCTTTCAAATAAACAGTTGTGCATGTGAAATGGAAATATGGGCAGTAACACAAAAAATACAAAATCTCAAAGACGTTCATTGGGATCAGTCTGGTAACTTGGCTAACACTTCAATTTCACAGTTTGCATATTTTTGAATACCAAGTCGACATATCCATTTTCATTCTCAACCTTGGCCCACAGATGGCATGTCTGAATGCATTTGACGGGCCTTACAGCGTTCCAGTCTTTTTTCTTTAAGGGGGGACACTGGCTAGACATTTAACTTCTGAACTACTCAAGTGATCGGAATGAAATTTGTAGGGGAGATTTAACACGAGCTTTAGGTGTATTGTGCAAACTTTCAGCGCTCTACGACCATTTTTTATACCTGCATAAGATGTGTCGCTCTTTGTTAAGAAATCTATGATATGCAAATGAAGCTGTTAAGCACCATTTTGACTGGTTGAATATAAAGTGGGGGATGTAGGACTTTGGGCTGTCTAGTTTTTTCTAACTCAAATGTAAATATTCCAGGAAGAGTCATTACCTCAAATAATGAGATGCATGTCTATCCTATGTAAATATTTGAGAACATGGCTTTTTCTCAATGAGGACTTCAAATTAAAACAAAATAAGGTAGATAGCCCGATTCCTCAGTAAATTTCACTTCAGAAACATTTTGATTGTGGTACAAGAATACTTTTACCTTTGAGCAAAAGATTCCTTCATATGAAATTTGCAGCAAAAAATGGAACTGAGAAAATAGCATTCAAACATTGAACTCCTTTACTTTGTTAGTGCATCATTAATCTGAGAAAAATATTTTGTATCAACATAACTATTTGGCGTATGGTTATCAAATTTATTCTAAGGGTGTATAATTAGTTTCTCAAACCGAAAAACTCAAATTTGAAAAATGAATTTAGGCAAATGTGTTTTCTTAAAAGTTACGGTAGTCTTTCAGGAAAGTTGCATCACTTTTTAAAAGTAGGATTCCAGGCACTTTTGCGGCAACCGCCTGAAAAAACGTCATCCGCACATCCAATGGTTTCCAGTTCTGATGATCTGAGGTTGCGCAGGCATGCCTGGTGTTTGAGCACTGCATTTACACTAGTATCATGTGCACTTTTGCCGTGTCCTGTAGCGAAAAAAATTCTCTTGGTCACTTCATTTCTTTTTGCCATCTCGTGCGGCTGGAACCTATTATTAAGACGACTTGCTGCTCCATCGAATACGTTGATTAGTTTTATAAACACAAGAATATTTGCTTCAAGCCACTCTTCAATTGCACTCGGGGCGAACAGTGCGTGTGCTGTATCATGTACGATGTTGTCGCTGATGACTCCGAAGCTGTAGGTTTTCTGCTGTGTTGTAGCAACGCGGGTGAAGATAGAAACCATTTGATTTTTTTCAGTGAAAACCTTGTACAGCTTGCGGAAGAAGAACACTTGAGTTTTCTGCAAAGTCAAAATACAACACGGCAGTATGCGGCTTGATGTGGCGTTTTCCAAAGCATGTTGCAAGTCTCTGGGCTTGTCAGATGGTCCAGTGGGGAATCTACTTCACTGCCCATTTTCTAATTTCAATAAAAAATGCATTACCTTCCAAATATTTTTTAATCAATTCACCGGCTTCCCATATTGCCAGCTCCACTTCGTCTTCCTCATTGATTGATATTGATTCTAGAGTTAAACCATCTTTCTTCGGACACTATTTACAGTTTAGCAGAAGGCACCCCTCCGATGGGTTTTCGCACAGGCAAAGTTTATTGATGTCGTCTAGCCTTAAATCTTTTCCGTCTGCGTTTGATTACACCGCCAAACAAAGGGCGAAGTTTGCACAATAAATGCAAACAGTCTTTGTGCACGGGACGTTTCATGACCCATTTTGGTTGCAGGGCATAAAACTTTGTCAACCCAAGCTTCATTTCTGGATGAGATGTCTTCATTTTTTTTGTTCATCTCAGAGACAGACATTGTTAGAAACATTTTTGTAACGAGGGTTTATTGTCCGTCGACTTCAGCGTCACAACATCTTTTGTAATGGGACTTGCCCTTGTACAGTCTTTGTCATCGGACTCAAGCTCTAGAGGGCGTGTACTATGCCCTCTTGAGCTGTTGAAGGCACCACCTATCCTGCATAATAATTGGTAAAAAATGCCCGTATTTGCCCATTTCGTCCCCAAAATAGTCATTCATAGTCCGGACTGCGGGTTTCTATATTAATGGGGCAGAATTGCATGGAGAGACCAGCCGCTGAAAATTTAGTTCATATTGTGGGTAGTTCCATATTGACGGGGTCCATATTAACGGGATGTGACTGTATTGTATAATCTAAAATATAACTTTAGGTATATGAATATGTTCACATCCAGTTATGTATAAAGCTGAGAATCTATTTATCTCAAACATGTCATGGTCATAGCTACACGTTATGAAGAGGGAACAAGGATCATATATATTTTGCCATGCTTCTATTGCTGTTGTCTACATGCTTGCTACCTCAGTAACAGATAGGTGTAACATTTTTAGAACATTGTATCACCTGAATAAAACAAAATTTGTTGTACATTGTCCTACAAAATGTAAGTAGCACCATGGGTCTGTGTCAAATTTATAGAGGGGGAATTTAGGCAAGGTGGGGGTGTTTCTGTAGGCCCACTTTTGTCAGTTTGGCCTAGGTGAGGGGGAGGACGTGCCATCAAATTATGTAGGGGTCCCGAAAACCCTGGGCCTCGCCTTTGGATATGTGCCTGGTTCCAACATCGACCTCCACTCTGTCTGTTGCACACTTTTTCTATGTGTACAATAATCTCGAGAGTCTCCTTCCACCATCAGGAGGCTACCAATTTACACTGTGACATTTTGATAAGTACCGTGGCCAGCAATTTAAGTCACAGTTATTTCAAGGACTCTTGATAACGCCTGACATTTAGCATAGCTTCCCTGCACAGTAGAATTCTACCTCAAATCGAGTCATCGAAATATTTTATGGGAAGCTCATAGCTGGTAAACTATCGCAGTAAGTTTAATTTGAGGGAGGGCAGCTTGTCTAGCTTGAAGGTGTTGCAAACTAAGATCATGGAACTTGGTGATGTTACCTCTACAGTGAATGCTTTGAGGAACCAAGTTGGCCTATTCTTGTTTCAGTGCACTTCCTCCATAGTCCTGATGGCTGTAGTAGACAACAAGCACAAGTTTGTGCTTATTGACGTCGGTGCAGAGGGACAAAGTTATGATGGCATTTTCAAGGCCTCCGAGATTGGTCAGGGCCTGGATCAAGGCACACTCAACCTGCCGAAGCTGGCAGTGCTCCCAGGGGTCAAAAGCCACGCCTGGCACCCTATGTATTTGTGGCGACGAAACCTTTCAGCTTCGCACTGACTTTCTTTGCCCATATCCGGCGAAAGGTCTTGCTGATGAGAGAAGGGCCTACAACTACAGACTCGGTCGAGCTCAGTAGGTTCATGCCACACAATCAAACCACCAGACAGAAAATTGTGGTGCAATGCATGTTTCAATAACTGCTATAGATAAGAAGTGTGAGTCAAGATTAATGAAAATCTTTGCACTACGACAACCTTGCTAGATTGTCGAAATCCGAGTACATGAACACAGTCTTAAAGGGCCCTGCAGTCCTATCTAAGCGTCTACCTTTTTTGCTGTTTCCACGTCTCTTGGGGTTTGGGCAAGCCAGCGGGCATGGAGAGAGTAACTAAATACCAGTGCGTCATATTTTAACCGGACGACGCGGAAGCCTCCTCCACTTGCGGGGGCGACACGCAGTGCCGAAAGCGCGCAATATGTGAAGTCTTTGATCCTGGGCTTGTTACTGGTCAGAGCCGCTAAAAGCTTCTTTTTAGTCGAAATACAAAAATATAAGTTTCGCGAACCGTTTCAGTTTGTGCTTGTTGACATGTTTGTCCTCCTTGTCCCCACTCTCCAGGGTTAAAAATGTCTATTTATAAAAGTAGTTTTTGTTCACTATTTTAGATCTGTCTGTCTATGCTAGATCGCAAACTCAACGATAAAGTTAACTCAATCGGTCGCTGATTAGCTGCCCTTTTGGTCACATATGTGACATTGCGATTGAGAGTTTTTCCTACGGATTCCAATGAAGTTTGAGCTATGCTGGTGAAAATAATAAAGTTAATGGTGACGTCAAAATGTCAGTCACGATTCAGTTTGGCGATTGAGATAACTTTGTAGTTGTCAGGCAGCCGGTTGCCAAACTCAATGAAGATGGCGACGTTCACGCTCGCGGACGGGGCAAGCCAAAGCGATCTTTCACGGACCATCGCTACATTTTTTACGTGTTCGGTTCAAGGTTCGTCAGGGACGTAATCGGGAATACTACCCGACACTCGCTGGCTCTGACAGTTGCCGCGGAAGCTTCGGCGGCGTTGCGAGGGGCTTCCATTTGCTGACAGCCGAGCAGCAAGTGCTCTCGGCTTCTGAGTTGCTGGAGGCATATTTTTGTGCGGCGAAAACATCACCGTGCATCGGTGCGCCGTGAGTCGCGTTTGTTTGATGTTAGAGACGATAATCGATCACCCGGGGTTCAAGGTGGGTGGACTTGGCGCGAAAGGAGGACGGGGAGACGACAACCAAGAAGTTCAGCGACGCAAATTCTGCGCTAAATACTCTCAGAATTGAACATTTCTTCAACGTAGTGTTGCACGACAGCTCTCGGTAGAAAATGGGCTCCTCATTCAACGCGATAAGTGTCGTGCTAGATCGTTTTAAGCGCACATTCAAGCTTACTGTAGTGATGGCATGTGTATAATTCATCCAAAGGTCTAGGGCCCCAACTTAGGGAAACTGTTCAGCTTATGCACGCTGTGTCCGTTTTCCCTTCACACTTGCCAAAACTCTTTTTGTATGGACAGATCATGATACATAATTTTGATTGCCTGCTATTCACGCTGCACCTCTTTGCTCTGCAAGACACTTGATTTTTGGTATCCCAAATATCATGTCTTGCCAAGCAATCAAGTGTAAATACCTCCACATTATTTTTTCTTGCAATTATTATTATTATCTTTATATTGCAGGCTTTTAGGGATGAACCTACATGCTACTAGTTCCAAGCATAGACTGCATTAGCATAGAAAGCATCTATCTAGTCTTAATGTACTTTTGGACAACTAAAAAGGTTATGAAACAATGTAAGAGGCCGTTGTGTGCAGGTGACAGCGACTAACCACTGAAACCGTGGTTGCACACCAATTCCTTGCAATCCCAATGGATGCTGTGCTGTCCCAAGGCCAAGCTTAACAAAAAGCATTGCTTAAGATTCTGTTGTGGAGCAGTGAATAGGATGCTCAAAAGCAGGTTCTGGTGGTTGCAAAGGTACTGGGCACAGCAACATCATTTGCCTTTCTACACAAGGCGGGGCTCGTATAACAGTATCTTCCCAGAGCCCCTTGCTCCTCAAAGTTCGACCCTGAGGACGGTGTGATCTTTGACAGCAGAGGACAAGCTGTGCAGCGTTGAAAATTCAGGAGGTGGCCGCCTCTGCACCCCAAGTATGTGCTGCCTACCAGGTCGCCCTCATCAAACTTGCAGCCTGACAGCCGTCGAGCCTGTTACGAGCTTAGTCTTTCAGAATCGTCACATCTGAAATATACTTGTGTGCATCTGCTTGCAGCTTTGTGTCATACTTTGTAACTTGCCCAATCTAGTAGACAAGTCAAGTCCCTTTTGACTGCAGAGCGATCTATCTAGCAGACTGTACAGGCGGCGTTCGATTTTGTTGGGTTCTTTTATACGACTACCTATTATAGATAAAGGAGCAGTTTGATACAAGGACACTTTCCTTGATCTGAAGCAATTGCATATGCATTAAAACAGACTGACACCAAGCCTATGGCAGGCAAGTATGGTATTTCAGAGAATTCTTTCATGTTAGAAAAAGATAGACATAACAAGTATTTCTTTTTATTGCTCTGGTCACCCTGGGCTGAAGAAACACCTCACCAAGCATATGATGTCGGAGATTTTTTGAGTATGGCTACCTAAAATTAGAACTTTCTACATTTGTGATAAGTTGCTTTTTCTGAAAAAGCTTTGTAACACAATGTTTATAGCAAGGGTAACCTGGCAAAAATGCAAACCGCATAAGCTAGAACTCGAAGCATTACGGCAGAACAAAAGGCAGGGCCCCCTCACAGGTGGCATCTCCTTTCTCATCGACTATGTAAGCATTCCGGCTCGAACAGTGTATTGTTCTAAGCATAGAGAAAGAAAAGGTGAAGAATTAACTGTGGTTGCTGGCATCGGGATGATTGGAGCTCCACCACCGTACCACCATTAATTGCGAAATTTCTGGTTCCTTGTATACAAAATTCACATTGACATCACAAGTTGCGGTACAGGCGTTGGTACATAAACAATTGCACCGAGATTTGCTGACCCAAAAATTTTATTCCATGTATGACAATTTTTGTCAGGTATGACCAAGGTACTTCTGCAAATCTTGTTTCCATGTTATACCAGAAATCATGACAGAAGCTAAATAGTGCATAGGGAGCATTTTTATTGTAGATGAAAATTCTGCACCACCATGAGGTGTAGCACGAGTGTGGTCAGTGAAGATGACTGCTGGGCATGTGTAGCTGCTTGTCCCACCAGAGCCTGCAGCCAAAGTACACAAAAGGGGCTAATGCTTACGAATATACATTTTTAAACAGCATGTTAGAGAAATTGCATAGAACAATATAATCCCAGTGGTGTGGTAAGCAGTAGTGTATGGCATACCACTGCTTTTAGCTTCTCTCATAACTCTCATGCAGTACTGGAAATAGCAAGAATGCGAGACTTTGGAAAGACGTTTAGTTTATGCGAGTACCTTCCTAACCAAGGAAGTGCTCAGACCAGCACACTCATGCTGTGGGTTTTCTCTCTGAACTCTGAAGTGCCTGCTTGAGTTGGCAGATTGCTTCTCAGAAGATGCTGAGGCGAAGAATGACTTGACATTTTTGGCCAAGGCCAATAGTTTTCGCCCAACAGGAAAAAAAGGAAGCAGCTATAGCTGCTGTAGAACGAGAAATTCTTGCCAAAAAATAGCTTATTTCTTAACTCCTATCAATGAAGAAATTCCTTCGAACCTTCCTTGAATTGTGTCTTGTGATGCCGTTACAGTCCTTGAAAAGTCCTTGAATTTTGCATTAAAAATTCTATAGGAACACTGTCTGCAGATATCCGCAGATATCCGCAGTAAACTGACAGATGCGGATAAAAATTCAACGGATTTTGGCGGATTGCGGGGATGCGGATATCCGCGGATCCAGATCTAAATTTTTGCTTGGTGGCATTCAGTCTGTCGACTGACGTTTCGTCTACAGATCGTTTCATCGACATGCGACGTTTGATCGAAAGGCTTCCACGTGTTCGTTTCATAGAAAAACCTGAAATGTTTCGCCGCACACAACCCTGCTATTTTCGTAACAAACTCTTTGCGTTTCGCCTGTATTACAGGGGAGGGAACATGGTTTGGTTAAGCACGCCTTAGTGAATCGCCCGCTAGCTTTTAGTGGCTTAGTGAAGAAATGCGTTGTCGACAAAACGTTGCAGGGGCATGTGTGCACAAAACGTACAGTGTCTGACGAACCGTGTGTTCATGAAAAGTTGTCCACGAAACGTATTTCCACAAAACGCGTTTCGAAGAAACGATAGGGATCCTAAGAAAGATCTGATTCTGACTGAAGATCGTTTCAGTTGAGTGCATTCCAAAAAGTAAATAATGCAGGGCATCAATCATCCTGAAAGCTAGTTCTTTGGCAGGGAAAGAGTGGAAAACTTTATTCGGGCGAAGAAAACCTCAAAAGAACAAGTCAAAAGAAGGTAGAAGAAACCTCCCCCTCTCCGCGGAGAGTGGTGTGGTCATGATACCAAAAACAAAAGAAGTGCTTCGACAGCGAGCGCGACCCTGTGGCGCCACGGTTTGCAAAGTTTAGGAATCAACGGCGCACGCACATACAGGCAGCCCGTAAACTGCCGGTCTCTTTTTGTATGCTTAGAGTCCTAGCCAAGAAAGTTGGGTAGTTCATATTCGGCCGGTTACGACGCCAAGGCGCCAGCAATGCCAGCGGCCGCCGCGCGCAGCCTCCGTAGCCGCCCAAGCAAGAAAACAAAACAAAAAAGTTCTTTTTTCATATATTTGATATAAAATATATTCAAGATATATATATTCAAGATATTATATATTTGGGCTCCTGCAGGCCGCGATCTTTCTCGAACAACACGTTAGTCGATCCGATCAGCAGGAAATGTCAAAGTGGTGAGTTCACGCTCAGGCGAAAACGGGCAAATCGGAGATCCGGAAACGATTCAGAGAAATCCTTGACAAAGGCGAAGTTATCACGGACTTTATTGCATGCAGCACTTGTAAGAAGGTGTATCAGTATTCGAGCCACAAGAGAGGCAATCTACTTGTTGGAGCAGCATATGTCAAACTGCGAATACAACCCTTTGGGGATACAGTCAAACCCGTTTATAACGAACTGCAGGAAACGCTACGATCAGTTCGATATAGCAAGTAGTTCGATATAGCAAATCCATTTTTTTTCTCCAATTTTTTTTTCTCTTTTATATATAATGGTGCCAACTTGATCGCTGACTAACCCTTTATTACCAAGGGGTCCCTTCAACAGTTTTCTTTGAAAACTTTGGGACCCCCGTCTGATTAAGTGTAATTAACTAACATCTTGTTTACAAATAAAAACACATTTTTACTTGACTTGACTTGACATTTACAACGAACTTCCACGATGCGTTTGTTGTAAGGCGAGAGCTTCCCTTTCTCTCTGATCTCTTCGCTTCCACCTTGTAACAAAGTGCCAAAAACGTGTTGTTTTTCTGTCTTTTTTTTTTTTGCATGCGTGCAGAGTTTGTTTTTTTAGCTTATCTGCTCTTCTGAATCACTTCTCTTCGTAGGCAACCGCTTTGGGATGAAGCTTTTTTTTTTCTGTGCGTGCGTGCAGTGTTTTTTTTAGCTTTCTCTCCTTCTGAATCGCTTCTCTTTGTCAATTTTGTTCGCTGCGTGAGCTTTTGGAATTTTCTTTCTTTCCTAGATTTTTTTTTAGGGGAAGGGACAGGCTAGAAGACGATTGTTTGCACGTTTTTGGAAGTCTTCCCGGGGGAAAAGTTCGATATAGCCAATATGTAGTTCGTTATAAAAAGTACTTTTTACATGCATTTTTATTTAAATTTTTCGTGAGTTCGATATCGACAATAATTCGCTGTACGTGGGTTCGTTCTAAACGGGTTTCACTGTACCTTGAGAAACCGAAGCCCTCTTCCTCCGTGACAAGCGCAATGAAGGAGCGTGTCGTCATGAGCGCCGTGGAGTTTATTGCGAGGGATGTGAGACCGTTTGAAGCGATTGCCGGACAAGGTTTGAGGACACTGGCGCAGTGCTTCCTTGATATTGGAGCCGAGTGTGGTAAACTCGACTCGGCATTACTTCTGCCGCACCCGACCACGGTGTCTCGAAATACGTCACGTATCGCCGACGAAACAAGAAAGCTTGTGAAAGCGGAACTATGTTCCATCGTTGAGTTGCAAGGCGCAGCGGCAACCCTTGATTTGTGGACAAATGATTACCGAAAAAACTGCTACCTTGGTATAACGCTGCACTACATGAAGAACTTCAAGTTGGTGGAAAGCGTGCTTTGCACTACAGAACTCGACAAATAGATCAAAAAGACAGGTGAAAACATTCAATCTGCAGTACTCCAGGCGCTGCGGAGGTTTGATCTTCAAGACTGTCTTACAAACTTGGCATATTAGGGACAGAGGCATGAATGTAATTTTGGCACTGAGATCACTGCTGCGCCTAAATTGTGCTGCGCACATTCTCAACACTGTTCTTGAGACGACAATGCATGCTGACCAACAGGATGATGCCACTGCTCTTTCAGATCTTCTCCGAGCCTGTCGACCTTTGGTTACATTCTTCAAGCGATCTGGCCTGCAGTGTCGTTTAGAGGTTTAGAGTGCTCGCTCAAAGGAGCCATCGAGACTAGGTGGAGCAGCAAGCCAGTTATGTTCTCATCTATTCTTCAGCAGTGGGACCAAATAGTTGCAGTTCTGACAGAGAAAGGGAAACAAGCCGCGTCGACGACATAGAGAAAGGTACTTTGCAGTGTCTTGTAAACTTTCTTGGACCCTTAAAGACAGCGAGTGATGCCCTGGAGTCGTCATGTCGTCCAACCCTCATTCGGTGGTCGTGTGGCGAACCCGACTTCTGAAGCACCTAGAGAGAGGAAGTAACGATTCTGAAGCACCGTGTGGCGAACGCGACTTCTGAAGCACCGACACGAACGTTAGCCGAGGCGTAACACCACCACAAAGAATCGCGACAGCCGGTAGCTACAAAGCTGAAAACGGACGTGCACACCCGACGGAGACTGCCGAGACAGACGCTGAACATACATTGGCGAAGGTGGCAAAGGCCCCGATTTGTCGGTTCTTGATTGCAAGCGCAGCTGCGACGTACTTGATTTGCTGTGTTTCGGTGGTTGCCATGCCATCTGCCGCTAACAACAGCAGCCTAGACGCAGCCGATGCACAAGATTATATGACAATCAGACAGCGTCCAAAGCACCATCATGGTGTTCGTAATGTTTCTGTCTGTGCATCGCTGAACCAATCGAACAGAACAAGCCTAGTGATTTGCACTTTGACGCTGCTTGATTGTCCCGTTCCTCGTAGCACGGGTGACGAAGGCAAGGCAAGCGAGATCAGCGCCAGCTGGAGGTCACGTACGTAGAACGGGGAGGCAGCCGCCGCTGCCTTCTGACCGCCTCCGCGCCGGATAGATTTTTCCCGATCTTGCCTTCTCTTGCCGTTCTCTCCATTTCGGAGCGACACAGCCTCGTGTGTAGGCAGTGGGTGCATTTCTCTAGCCGTCTGCTAGGTGCCAAGCCGCCGGCGTGGTGGCGCGTAGTTCGAATTATCCGTGGCGGAATCTACTCGCGTTCACATTAATGGGCTTTTTAAATATAGATTTCTATGGAGCTTGGCCGGACCAAATTGTACAGTTCGAATTATATATGAATTTGAATTATTGAAGTTCGAATTAACAAGCTTTTCACCACCATTTTTGCCAATTAATAGATTGATCTCGCTAACTGTTCAATGCATGCGCCACACGGCAATGACTTTAGTTAATTTGACACATTTGGTAGTGCACGAGACAGATCGTTACGGCTCGCTTCACTCAGATCCCCAGCCTGGTTGTAGCATTAGCAAAAGACTAAAGATCCTGCGATGCATTTCGGCAGCGTAGTGAAACAGGTTGTTGGGATTGGTCCATTGTGACGGCAACACAACTAACCATGATTATTTCAAGTACCGTAACCTGTGCATGCAGCACCAAGTTTCGATTATGTTTGTATCACATTGCTTTATTAGTAGTTACTGTTTGAAGGCACTAGTAAATGGTCTAGGTATATTGATTCACGGCAACTTGCCAAGTTTACATATTTCTCACATTGCATACTTCGTTTTGAATTTTGTATTACACTAGTTGTATCAATGTATTTGAATGCTTGAATAACTATTCTGTATATAGATGTAACTTGAACATATCCCATCTCTGTAAATTGCCTGCTGCAGCAGTACAGAATCCACGAATTATATGGTAACAGTAACAACATACCAAGTACATATAATCAAAGTGAGACTCATGAAAGAAGTCTTGACAACTTGCAATCCTAGAAATAAGATATTGTTAATAGTCTGAAAACATATCTTGGGCCCAATATGCTATACAGCAGTCTTACCAAAAGGGAAGACAAAGTTGTACACTGTGTAATGTATTGCATGCAACAGCCTCATGTCTCTGTAAATGCCTTGCAATCATATAATAAATGCAGTGAATGTTACATTTCACTATTGCACCCCCAGTAGCTTTTAGACATTAAAAATAGAACAAAATGAAACCAGGTACAGTCTTGGCAGTGCTAAGCCCCACTACAGGCGGAGCAGTGTATAGATCCTCGAGCTAAAACGTGGAATTGCTGGGATTGATACGGCTCGTTTTCTCCTAGCGAGGAACGGTGGGATTACTGGGAAAAATTGCCCCATCTGGAGCAGGCCTAACTTATCTACTCCTGGCAGTCTTCAATCGCCTGCAGGATGCTTTTAGGCATTTTTAACACCTTGGATGGATGAATAGATCGCATTGGATCGCACAACGATAGGGCAAAATATTCATGAGCATCTGGCTTTTTCTGGCATGCAACACTAGTACTTATATTTTGGAGCTCTGTCAACAGCGGTTCAGGATTGCTCTTTTTCTTTTTCTTTTGGGGCTCGTTAGTAGAGCCAATGGTAGAAGCTGGAGTGAATGGGCTTCCCACCCCTCCAGAATGGCCCTCCTCGTCCACTTCGTAGACTTCGACATTGCATGCCTGCGGCTCCAGCCCATCAGCTGCTGCACTTTTTTCTAAATAGGTTCCCTCCTGCACTGGATGGATGAAGTCATCATTGCTAGACGTCTTCATGTTTCCTGACGGGCTGTTGATGAAGGGGAAAAAAATTATTTCATAAAACAAACATTCAGTGCATCGGGGGCATGGCCAGGAATGTTTTGGTAGGGGAAGGCTAACCTCTCGGCTCGGGTAGGGGCAAGGCTGCCAATGTAAGGTCTGAGAAGTGACCCACAAGTGCAGTGATTCATTGTGTCAAGCGCTTCAGCAGATTTCGCTGAGTTAGCGTGAAAAATGGTCATAGGTCACTGCACACTGCTAAACAAAGTGCTGTATCATTTCCATGTTTGTGAACCTATAATAATAGTATCATTTCCATGTTTGTGAACCTCTAATAATAGTATCATTCTTTTTCTCATTCATCATTCTAAACAAAGTGCTGTATCATTCTTCCAAAATACGCTGCGTTTTGTCCCCGGCGCCGGAAGCGACGTCAAGGCGCGGACGCGACGCAGACGCGGAGAAAAGCGCGCCATGTGGGCTAGCCTTAAGACTTGAGAAAATTTTTTGCAATGCTTGTATACTAGCCCACTTACCTTTCAGTGTTACTGGACTCGAGCAAAATACAGAATTGTGGCTGAATTAGGCATTGTCGATTGCATGCTGTAAAAGTTTTATTCTCGCTGTCTTGCCTATTCACATTAAGCCGCTTCTGGGAAACCATAACATTTCTCGCTTTCTAAGTCAGTTATGAAAAATGTAGAAGAGTGTAACGACAGTAGTGCCTTCTGGAAGGAGCGGAAGGAGCTAGACCGCCTAGGGCTACGTGGTTACGGTGCTCTGCAAAAGATGGCGCGTGGCGTATAAAAAATTTGTCGCACCCTGATTTTAAAAAGCACAGGCCCCATTTTTGTATAAAACTCACCAAGAAAAATGTTTAAAAAAAAGCGCAACTTATACACCGGAAAAAGGGTAGTTGTCTGGTGGCAGGAGTGAAAGGACTGTCTGGATCACCTTCCTCCTCTATGGCTATTCTGAGCAGCAAATAAAAGCCTCACAAGCAGGAGGTGAGCAGTTCATTTCGAAGGCACTTCAGGAGATGTGGAAATTAGGAGACGAAGTGCAAGAAGCGTTGGGAATTGGCAGCGTGTTGGACTTTGCATCTTGTGGTTGTTGCAGTTGCATGGACGCCCATCAATCTCCACATCTTTCAGTTTCACGTAGCTCCAGTGGAGGTAATAAAATCAACGAACAAGCCAGGTTTTTTGCAAGAATGACAGCCTCCACCATTGCCTTTGACAGGAGGTCTCCCGTCAGGGTCCCTCAAGTGCCTAAGGCAGCAAGAAGTTGTGTTCATTTTCCCATGAAGGGCACAAACATTATGACCATGCCGTGGTCACACGGGTGGTCTTCATCTGCCACAGAAAGGGGATGGTTCTAGGTCCACAAATCCTTCAATGCGGCCTGAAGATGCCTTGCATCTATAGGTTCTCGGAGAGCTTCATTTCATCTATAAGCAGTCTGCCATGCTTTTTCTTGGGGTCCATGGTGGATGTTTTCTGCTTGAGCATATTTAACACTATAGTGTTAATGCCAAAGCCTATTCTGTAACATTGTAAGTAGTTTTTCAAAGTCACTTTGCTAGGCAAAACTGGAACTTGCTTCTGCATATGCTCATAGAGCTTTGGCCTTTTCATCTTCATAATTAGGTATTCAAGCAGCCACTCTTTCGAGTAGGCCATCCCTCAAGTATTTTCCGTTTTGTGGCATTGAAAATGTGCTGTGCTGCTTCCCTTTGCTTGGGTGGAAGACTTTCTAGGCGACGCATGAACTCGTTTTGTATCTTTGCATCTCTAGAGTGCAAAGACAAGAATACAAGCGCTTCTTTTGCCATGAGGCCTTTAACCTGGCGCCACCACAAGCGTCATCCCCCCAGCCATTTGCACCTGGTGCGGTAGGTCCTCTACAGTGAAGCCTACCTTCGGAGTGATGACAGCGGTCCTCGTGTTCGACTCTTAAGCGCTGAGCATGACACATTCTTGTTGGCCTGTTTGTCTTTAGTCGCAATTTTATCGACAGCAGGGACTTCCTCAGATAACATCAGGTGATGCGACACACGTGGTTTCTGCTAGAAAGAAAAAAGTATTAATTCATGAAGCAAGAGTTGTCTAAATAATCATAAACACATTTCATAGGGGGGACCATAGTGAACGGAAAGTATAGGAGCTTGTGAGAATTGCCACACAATTGTAATATGAATATTATTTTGTACATTTAATGTTGTGCAAATACTAAGTATGCTGCTCTTGTGTACCTTCTGGACACTCTAACGTTCTTTAAATTCAAGGTTAACAGATTAAGAGTACCACTTATGTTCAGCTGTCATCTTCCCCTTACATTTATCGCTAAAAGCGGTGTCGTGAACTGTTCTCGGGGACTTCTCTATCCGGACAGTGAGCTTCTGAGAGTAAACTCCTGGCCATACATAGCTCCATTGTTCAGCCGGTTGTGCCCGCAGCAATTTTTAGGAGTTAAGTTCAGTGTGTGGTTGGAGCATGCGGATGTTGGGCTTCAATTTCACACAAGCAACCTTGTTCCTAGTAGCCGCCAAGTCGGATAAACTTGTGGCAAAATGAAAAGTATCCTAATGCAACTGCCTTCGATTTCTTATTTGGCAGATCTAACATAGCTATAAAAAAAACACCCTGCATACAAAATACACGCTACATAACCTCAGCATACGATGTAAAATACTGGTCAAACAAAAAACAAGAAAACATCAATCCCAATGCTTGAGAAAAATGGAAGGCTGGATAAATCATTGATGAACACAATATACAGACGAAGTAATTCTATCTGTTCAGTCCAAGAAGCCAGGACACTTCATTGAGAAATGCTTGAGCGTTTTGCTCGAACTGTTACTGGTCATAGCTGCTGGTCCTCTACCCACAGCTGCGTTGAGTTGCGTCCACGGCCTCTCCAAGCTTTACATGTGCATCCGGATTGTGCCATTATTGGCAACTTGGTTCAGCCTTTCTCTCGCTCTGTTGGAGGTGTCATGTTTCACTCCTTACTTTTTACCTTTTTGGTAGTGCCATGTAACTTTTTTGGCCACTCTCAGAATAGGGATTACTTATGGTCAATAATTTTATTGTGATTATTTATCTTCACTTTTGTTTGAAATATTGTCAAAGTGTGTCTTTTTGACAATATTTGTCAAAGTTTGATCAGCTCTTCCGTGCGACCTATTTGAGATATCGTAACTAGGGTGACCATCTTCCTGCTCCTTGGCATTACCTCCTTGACCGGTTTCAGGCCTGTGCTTCACGTGCCTTGACGTCGGCTATGTCACCACTGCCTGTCCCAGGCGACGCTCCTCTCCCAAATCTCCCCAGCTTGCTGCCCAGCGCTCGCTATGTAGGCGCGTTCAGGGCTTGCACAAAGCTACGCGTCTGCATTTTTTTTTGGTGTAATCCAGAAGTGCCGTGTAAAAATGATGCACTATCGTTTAGGTGCGGAAAAAGACAAAATAGTAAAGAGAAAAGGATGAGAATGCTTGAAAAATAGTCTCATTGCATTGAGTTCGCTCCAGGTACACAGAGGAGCTAATCTGTACAAATGCAAAATGCAAAAAAAAATTCACAAACAGGGAAAAATTTTATTTTCTACGCTCATGATCAAAGCACAAGTAACAACAGCCAAGAACAACCATTTCTCATTTTCACTTCTTCGCAACTGTCTTTAATTTATGTGCATTTGCATCAGCTTTTGCAGCAGCAGCCGCCGTGTCATTTCTGTTCTTGCAATGATTGTTGAGAATTATGTTTGTGGCACACCTTGCTAACATGCCAACCACAAGGCCAGGTTCACGGCCATTTTCACATGTTTGTAGTTCTTCGAAGTCTAGAAGGCTTTCAATTGGAAGGTGCTTCACAACGTCCCTGTTACTTGACATCTCCAGGAACAGCGTGGAATTTTCGGGCTGCAACAGTTTGTTTACAACCACTTCGGCGTGCATTACAATGGTAACTATACATGCCCTAGCAAATCTCAGCCCCCTCAATTGAGGTTCGCTGTGAGAGAGTGTATATCTGTGTCTCTCTCAGATCTCTCAACAACCAGCATCTCCTTGCAGTTATCATACTTCAAGACCCTCAAAACAGAGTGCACACGACTACCACATAGCCAAACAGTCACACGAAAATTTAACACGAAACCAGGCTCTGTTAACACATTTAATATCCTGTGCTGCTGTTTCCTGTAAATGCTTACTTTCATCAACATGATCCTACACAAATTGGTTCTCTTGAAGAATGACGGTTGCTTCCTGCAATGCTTAGATAGAGAATGGTGTACCATTGCTATTCACGTGTGACCTTCGCATGGTGTACTGTGTTTGCACGGTTCTAACGCGCACTTTTCGCGAAAATCGGTGTCCAAAACTACATGCGCGTTACAAACGAAACCAAAAACAGAGGTGGCTAGCTCCATTTCTATCGAAACAGTTTATTTACCTTCGCCATTTTGGTATTCGTATCGCGCGCATTCTTTCGCGTCTACGGACTTGAGTCCGCCGTTTTAAGATGGGGAAAAAAATCCACTGGGAGGCTCTATTTAAAACGAAATGCCGTCACGCTGGCAGGAAATATAACAACGGAGAGCACTGCATAGCCTTGCAATCCCAGTGACCTGACGAGCTCGCAGATTGGAAGACGACCCTCCCAAAGGCAACGGTCACCACTTGTACATATGCAAGAAGTGCGGCACTTGAAACATTTTGGACGCAAGCAGGGATCACCTCTGAGGACAGCAAAGAACCATTGTCGGACTGACGACGGCGACTTGTGCACGGCATTTATTTTTATGTTGGTGTTCGTTTCATAAAATCTGTTCTATGAGGTACGTGTTCAATCTTCATTATCTTACCTGTGCGGTAGAATCGGCCACGATTTACTTCTTGAATATCTGAAAGCTAAATCTGCCTGAGAGTTAAAATCGGGGCGCATTAGAATCGTGCAAAACACTGTAAAGCGAATGTGCTTCATCCACAAGCCCTTTTGTTTTCACACGGGATGTCGTAGCAAATTACCGCGTGTTTATCATATCATAAAAGCGCAAATTTGCCATATCCGCGATCCGCAGGTATAAGTTCTCATTTTATGTGGTTTGTAGCGTACAGCCTAATGTCTTGTCGCCTTTTTTTTAAATAAATTTTTGCTGTCGCATTTCCAAAGATAGTTCACCTCATGTTTTTTCCAATTTATCTCTTCATTTTGGGTAAGCGTCCTTACGGGATTTTATTGTAATTTTTTTGGATGGACGACGCAGTACCTTTCCAATATTACATATCGCTGCTCACACAAAAACAGTGATAAACACTTGGGATTGTGATAGTCATCTTTCGACGCAACACATTTTGAGACAATAGTTAAACCCGTTTAGAACAAACCCACGTACAGTGAATTATTGTCGATATCGAACTCACAGAAAATGTAAATAAAAATGGATGTAAGAAGTACTTTTTATACGAACAACACATTGGCTATATCAAACTTTTTCACCCGGGAAGGCTTCAAAAACGTGCAAACAATTGATTTCTAGTCCTGTCCCTTCCCCCAAAAAAGGTAGGAAAGAAACTTCCAAAAGCTCATGCCTCAAACAAAATTGAGCGAAGAGAAGTAATTCAAAAGGGAGAAAGCTAGAAAAAACAACACTGTGCACGCACGCACAGAAGAAAAAAAATCTTTTCGTCCCAAAGCAGTTGCCCACGAAGAGAAGCGATTCAGTAGGAGAAATAAGTGAAAAGAAAAATCTGCACTCGTGCAGTAAAAGAAAAAAGATTCCAGCGCGTTGTTACAAGGTGGAGGCGAAGAGATGAAAAGAAAGAGAAGCTCTCGCCTTACAACGAATGCATCATGGAAGTTCGTTGTGAATGGTTTTTGCTATATTAAACTACTTGCTATATCGAACTGATCATAGCGTTTCCTGCTGTTCGTTATAAACGGGTTTGACTGTATGGCTTGAAGAAATTCTGAGCCAGTTTTCGCTTTCTCCACAATCCAGTCAGTACAGTGTCAAAGTCTATGGTGCGTCATCTGATCACCCAGGGCACACTCACAGAGGGACAAGGATGAACGCACTGCTGAAGCAGGCCGGTCCGGCCAGCTCACGGTCCCACCATTTAGCTCTGTCTACTCTGGGGTTTGGTGAACCCTTTCTAGAACCACAGCACCGCCTCCTTCCTCCATTGCTCTGCTCCACACATGAGAAGATTGGATGCCTCTCGATGGGCTCTCCTTCTCTCACTCCTTCCTGTTAGCTCCCGATAACGGGACAGCTCCTCTTGGTCGATGGAGAGAAGCGTTATCCCTTGATTTCCTGGCCGAGAGCTTCAACAAATGTTCACGCGTTAGTTATGGAGCTCAGCTCAGTTGTTTTCAAGTTATGCAGTGACGCATGATGTTTGAGCACACCACCCACTCCATCACACGCGCTTTTGCCATGCCCTGACGCTGAGTATATCCAACTGCTGGCAACAAACTTCTTCTGAAATTTGTGTAACTGGTGCCGATTTTTTAAATGGCTTGGAGCACCATTCGAAACATAGATTAGCTCCGTAAAAACGGGCAAGTGTTCCTCGAGCCTGTCTTTGATCATTGTGAATGCAAAAGAGCGCGTGTGCAGAATCATGACAGATATGCGTCACTCACGGCTGGCTGAGTCGCTAGTATCGTGGTCGTCGCATGCCATGGGTGAAGGTTGTCACCATCTTGGTTTTCCAGTGGATGTCCTCGCACTGCAACGTTGGAGCATAATCACTCAGTTTTCGGCGAAATATAGTGTAGGACTACGACACGTGGCTTTACATTTGCTTTTTCAAGCCATATTGCTCTCTGTTGTGCGCCGCAAATATAGTAGTGGGCTATGTATTTCTTTGTTGACTTTTGAGTTCGTTAAGAAAACCAGTGGCCTCCAAATGTTTTTTCACCAACTCGCCACCAGATTCCCACAATGCCAACTCCAGTTCGTCTTCAGCACTCATCCCTAGCATCTCAAGGGATATGTCCTCCCGGTTCAAACAGACTTCACATCCCTAGAAGCAGTTTTGAAAAGATTTTCACAAAGAAAATGTTTCTAGACGTCTTCAAAGGTCATTGTCTTCCTTTCCGCATTTGACAGAGATGTCAGAGTATGAAGTTGGCGCAATATACACACACTTGCTCTTCATGTATGGGGCATTTCTTAACCCACCTAGACTGAAGAGAATAATTTTTTGTTAGGCCCATTTTTGATTCGGGATTGGCCGCCTTGAATTTTTGTAGGTTTCCCTAATAGATCTCGTCATAAATCGATTTGTGACGAAGATTTCCTGACCATCAATAAAAGCCTTATGACATCCTTCTTGTTCGGACTTGTCTTGAGTAATCTTTCGCATCTGATGTGTATAATAAGTCAATGCAACAGCTACATCGTTTTCGTTGAGAGCATGTCCTTGGTATGGGTCAGGCGTTGCCTAGACCCCCGTTTCTTTCTTCAGTTTTCTTGATTTGTCCAAAGCATGCTTCGTGACTTCAGGAATTGCTTTCCTGATATATTCCTTTTTGAGGTTAGGTAGAGAGAGCATTAAAAGATGGTAGAATTGTTTGCTGACGACTGTGTTATATATTGTGAAGTGACTAACAAATCCGATGTTTCCTCTCTTCAGTGTGACCTTGACCGTGTATCTGAATGGTGTGACTTATGACGTATGTAGCTTAACACTAACAAATGTAAGGTAATGAGGGTTTCTCGGCTTCACAGTGCTGTTTCTTGTTATTACCTGAACCATACTCCTTTACAACAAGTAACAACCTACAAATATTTGGGAGTTCATATTTCATCTAATCTGTCCTGGAAAACTCATATTCAATACGTAACAAGTAACGCCAATCGTATGCTGGGTTTCATAAAACGAAATTTTTCAGCAGCCCCCTTATCGCTTAAACTACTTCTTTACAAAACCCTTGTTCGCACTAAACTAGAATATGCCTCTTTAATTTGGGACCCCGGTACTGACGTATTAACATTTGCAGTTGAAGCAATTCAAGATAGATCCGCCCGATTTATACTTACTAATTATCACCGCACTGCCAGCGTAACATCCATGAAATCAAGTTTGAACCTGCCTAATCTTGCATTGCGTAGAGAAGTTTTCCGTTTGTGCCTGTTTCACAAAATCTACTATCACAATCATACTTTGCGTGACAAGTTATTAGCATCTCCTTTTTACATATCACTATGTCTCGATCACCGACACAAGATGGGCGTACCTTCATGTAACACTACTACTTTTCACAATTCATTCATACCCCGAACCACAGTGTTGTGGAACCACCTTCCATCGTCTGTGGTATCAATATCTGACAGCGTTGCTTTCAAAAATTGCCTTAACAATGTTCACATTTCAGCGTTTCACTAATATGTACATATTGTTTTGCATTCATAGGTTATTTATTGTATGTTGTTGAATTCCACTGATGTAACCACTCCCCTCTGTAATGCCTTTGGGCCCTGAGGGAACTTTAAATAAATAAATAAATAAAATAGAGTTCTAGCTGCGACAAGCTCTTGAGGTAGGCTGCTTGTAAATCGCTGACCCAGTTGGAGCACGAAAAGCGTGAATCTTCGTCTGTGCCCGTAGGTTCTCCGTACACGTCACTTAGTTTCCGTCCGATTTTCTTTTTGCAAGTCCGCGGTTATCTCGGATTGTTTTCAGCTTAACATAGCCGGTATGACTTCGGGGGTTGCGTTAGAAGGAGCTTAAGCGGTGTTACACTTATTTCGGCAGCTTCAATTGCTTCAGACACTCCTTGGACCAGGGCTTCCTCATCAACGAATGATCTGTCCGCTGGTTTCAGGGATGGTGACGATGAGCTTGATAACATTTCCTGTCTTTGCTTATGGCCTTCAATCTGACCCAAGAGCATTGTGTAGCAGTTATTGCACACATCTTCTGGGCTTACGCGCTGGGCGTTCTCAGCCGGTAGAACTTTCTTGGAGGGTGGGTGCAACGATTTCCGGACTTCGGTCAAACATTTGTGGAAGTTTCCCTCCGACACTTTTAAAGTAATTAACAGAAAACCGATTTCGACTGCGTGTCCTAGTTGTTGTGTAAAGAAAAAGAAATATTGGCATTTCTGGCACCCCTCAACTCACTCTGAATCTTCAGGGTCACACCTGGTCCCCCTCCTAGTGGCGTGATTCGGGGTGCCGTGTAGCTTCCCGTGTGCTCTCTCGGAGGACGCTCTTTGCTGACATTAGTGGGTGTTATGCTGCAGCTTAGAGTCGAGCGAGGTCACGTAAGCTCGCCGTAGTTCCTTCGGCTGCCACTCGCGGCTACAGGTGAGGGAAAAAGCTCGACTTTTGCTTTGAGATTATGCAGCGGAACCGTAACATTCTTTAATGAAGGATATGTTTTCTTCATCCTCCGGGATACGATAAACAACGTAAAAATGACTAGATGCAAATTCATTTAATCTTAAGGGGTGACACCACCTTCAAGTGTCAACTTTTAAACCAGTTGCTCAATATTGATGAAATTTGGAGGGTCTATTCATTTCGTTGCCAAACTGCACTCTATGAAATTTCATCTCTGTAGGACTATTTTCCGATAAGCTACAGGAGGACGTACACAGCTATTGATGTAAGTCGCCTCACTTGGCAAGGAAATCTATTGTATAAAATTGCTGCAGAATATTGAGCATTTCTAAGCTTCAGCCTTAACTAGAACATATGATGTGGGGGGCTATCTATTTTTACCTTAAAATCCATGTTTTTTCTATGCAAAATGTAAATTTGAAAAGCATTCCACATAATGGGGCATTTTCTCCTCATCAAAACTCTACTTTTTGGCAATAAGAACTTTATTTAAATAGAAAAATAAATATCTAGCCCCCTTCGTCATTAAATTTCAGTTCAGAAACATCCACAGCAAAGAATACATTCAGCGATTCATTGAAATGATAGATTTCCTAAAACGAAAGTTGCCGCAAAAAAGTGAAACTGAGAAAAACCTGTTTCCAAGTTTCCACACCACTACAAAATCCCGAGAGATGCCCCACCCCGAAAGATAGCCCACCCCTATTTTTGGCTTGATTTGCTATATTCTTGTAAACACCGAAAGATAGCCCACTACTAGTAATAGTAGTGTTGTGTATACCATAAAAACCCAAATATAATACGAGGTTTTTTTTTCAAATTTTGCTATGTAAAATTTGCGGATCGTATTATACGCGGGTCCTAACAATTTTCAGCCTCGATGAGGCGCGATCTAACGCTGTTTGACGTAGTTTCGGTTTCGAAGCAATAAGGCGCTCAAAGCAGCTATCATCATCATTAAAATCGCAATGTCCGAGGCGCCACCATCCGTCCACAGTCAGGCTCGGCAATGGCGTCGGCGCAAAAACAATAATCGGCGCGCCTTCAAATTCAAAAGAAAAGTCCTTTTGGTTGCGGAAGGCATCGGCAACAGGGCAGCCGGACGACAATTCGCCGTAAATGAGGGCAGCATCCGCGGATGGAGACGACAAAAGCAAGCTCTGTTTGCGTGCAACGGAACGAGAAGAAGCTTTAGGAGCCCGAAGAATGGCGTGTTCGCCGACGTCGAGGCAAGTCTCGGCGACTTTGTAAAAGAGCAACGTGAACGGAACTTCGCCCTAACTTTGTAAAAGAGCAACGTGAACAGCACCTCGCCGTAAACACCGAGCTGCTGAATGAGAACTTTGGCAAGCCGACATTGGATTACTCGCTTTATGCACTGCGCCGGGATTTCACTGATTTCACTGCGTCGGCGCTCGCTCGTCGCTCGTTCTTTCGAGAAGTGCGGGATTGCAATTGCGCTCGACGGCACTGAAGAGTACTGCCTTTGGGAGGAGGCGTCGGACAAGGAGTCTGACGGACGTGATGACAGTGGTTAAGGTTCAATTATGACGAAAATAAACGTTTTTCTTAAGACTTCCTGGGCCGTACTTTACGCGGAATATTTTCGTAGTCCTGATTATGTTTTGTATTATTCGCGGGTTTTTACGGTACTCTTCTACTGGTCCGTCGTTCGTTTGCGCTGTATTCTCGTTCCAACAAGCTTCGAAGGGACACAACATAAAAACAGCAATATTTTAAAACTTTTCTTGATTGTACACCGAAAGTTAGCCCACTCCATATTTTCACCCGATTTGCTCTTGATGTTAGGTGGGCTATCTCTCGGGATTTTACGGTATATTTGCTGTTTCTGGTGGTGGTGGCAACTAAAAGGCACCAAGAGCGTAGATGGTGCCTTCTGCTTACACCCAATCTCCAGCATGGCTTTGCTGAGTGAGTCCGAGCTTAAAACGCTTTCTTCGAGTGTCATTTTGTTGTCGGCATCTGGACATTGATTGTGAAATGAGTGAAGAATTGGGTATGCTTGTAATGCACGAAGCAACATCAGCAAGTATGGGCTGGGCAAGCATCCTTGAAATACAATGCAGATAAACCCACGGGAAGTTCTATAAATGAATGCTGGTTTTAGTCAGTTTTATTTTCAATCAAGGTGGGCTTTCAAATGTTGGCCATATGCATAGCCTCTTCTACGTGAAAGCTGGACTTCTTGCCCGAATAGAGTTTACTCTCGAGCAAAGATATTTAATGTACTGAAACTGTGAAGAAATGCTCTTTCCAACGAGAGTATGATTATCATTCTAGGGCATACCGGTGCAAAGCTACAGCACGTGATTTTGCATCGTTGGCTGACCGAAAATGTTTTATTTCTCCGTAAATACAGTCTAAGCTCATTATAACAGACCTGGTTACAACAGACATTTGGATATAACATACCGATTTGTGAAGTTCGGTTGGTTTTCCTCTATGCACCATTGACTCAACTTCATATCTGCATACAACATACTCCTTTTACAACAGACCGAAATCTTGGTCAAAATCAAGGTCTGTTATAACGAGCTTAGACTGTACTTCAGATATTGCAATAAAAATTTGCAGGAGTTTACTCTATTAGTTGTGGAACCACAATACACAAAAATAGGAAAGTTTGTTTTTTTCTCAAAAATTGAAATTTCTAGGTGGTGTCCCCCCTTAAAAGGTTGCACCCCGTTTTAAGAAAACTTAGGTTAAGCTCCGTGTCTTGACGAAAATGGTGTCCGTAAAACTCTTTTCTTTTGTCTCCTTGAATAGTCGGCGCACACTTTCCAGTTTGAACTGAATACTGTATTAGCCATGGCAGTAATGAACACTTCTGGTTTTCTGGAAGCTAGAGCAGCTTTAAGTTTATCAAGCTCAGACAGCACGGAGGTAGAATGAGCACCAGCTTCCGCCGTGGCTTAGGAATTCAAGAAAAGAGCCACAAGTTGGACCGAAAAAGCTGTTATCAGTTAAACGATGTGCGAAGATTCGGCTTCCTTGGGTCCCCAATCTTCCCTTCAATCCATACATAAACATTCGCTCCCCGCTTCGCGCGTAATTTGAGTGCCATGCAGCAGCGGCGTCTCTTTTCTTTTTTTGTTTTACTTTTTGTTACCATAAACCTGACTTCAACCTTTAACCAAAATCAATTGCAGACCATTCGGCATGTGTTCTTCTCGTTTGCAGGAAACATAACATAACCCCGCACTTTCTTTTTCCCCTAATACAGGTCAGCGGTGCGACCTCCATTAGTGCCTGATGGATTAATGACACCGGTGTGTTAGAAAGATGAGGAGGGGAGCTGGGAGAGAGGGAGGGGCTTGCGACGTAAACTCTAACCTCGAAATGCCGGTTCTCCCAACAATCAGGGTTTCCGTATCAGTCGCACCCAAAGGCATAATCCTTAGAGGCTCCAGGACCTTGACGAAGATAGAGGCTGCAGCCCGGTGATGCTCAAGATAAAGTATTCGATACGCCTGACTGGGGTGGCATTTGTAGAATCTCAAAGCAGAAAGCAAAAGGCCTCAGAGGAAGTCTCTAACGATCTGCATTCCCCCGTATTGGGAGGAAGTAAGCACTGTGCCCGCACTTGTGGATATAAACTTCTAAGTAACTTTTTTAAAGTACACTACAAATTTCATTAATGTTTATGGTTGGACATTGAGGTAACTGCTAACGATAAATAGAAATCCTTACATAGACCAAAATTCTGCTCAGCAGAGCGCCTGTGCGAAGTCCCGTTCAAAACATTTGTAGCACGAGATTCGAGTCCTAATAGTGGTCTAACAAACAAAATATTACAACTTCTGTTGATAGTTCCTGATAGACTACTATATTACGTGACTGTGAACAAAAAATAAAAGAAATAAAAGGTGGGCTTTTTTTTAGAAAATCGACACCAAACTTGCTAGTTTTTCGAAATATTCGTTCTTCAGGCACACGTTGCGCATTATGTATTTAGCGCAAAATATTAAAATTTTACTCGAAAGAAAGAGCTTAATTGGAGCTTTAGGGTGATGTAAAGGTCATAAAAATATGTTGTTTAGGTCACACAGCACAGCTTGCTGAACTTCGTCAAATATCGTCGCAAAGAGGTGGTTTGACAAAAAAAGCAAAAAACATTAAGGATCTTATGACCTAGACGCTTAATTAGCGTAAAAAAAAGCATATCTCGAGAGTGTTTCCATAAAGTTATATTGATGTAGCATAAAAGGTAGGAAAAAGGGATGGCATGAAATATGGCACCCCCGATAAACTGGAAAGACATCAGTTTCCACCTTGGCCGCTTCAACGGTCCTTAACTTGAGAACAAAAATCCGACAAACTCGCCATTTTTGTCTTCTTTATTATAAGAATTGCCCGAGAAGATGTATATTTTTTTACAAAAATAAAAAGTTCGACCCACCCGTGATCTGCTAGTTCATCCGATCAGATTGCCACTTCACCAAAGTCTGCAAACCCTGCATATGTCATTGTCTTAGCATTTACTCTCATCTCTTTCTTGAATTTCATCAAACACCGTGATGCCATGACACTCGGAGCTAGATTTTGTGACTATCTTCCTCTTGAAGGCCGCAAAGAAATGAGTCAAATCGACATTTGATTTGAAGACTGGTACTTTCGTACCGAAGTGAAACAAGGCAGTGGCAAGATCTCATTGTCTCTTAGAAATGAGTAACCAGATGGACTTCCAATATGCAAAAGCAGGCATATCAAGATCCAGTGCTCATTGTAGCATCTGTTCTTTGTGCTTCTGCATCTGGCAGCCAAGTCACATTTCTTAATTAGTTTCACCTGAGCTGAAGGCAGCTTCAGCGTCTTCAGTTTTTCATCCAGCACTTCAGTAGACATGCTTTGCATCTTCGCTTGGGCCTGCTTTGGCCTGCTTCAGCTTGTCACCAAGAACCTTGACACATTTCAGCAGGTGTTCCTTAGACCTTTTCAGTGCATACATTGCTCTATGGAGAGCAGGCATGCTGTCACTGTTTGGCACAGCTCGGAAGTGAAAACGCTTGGTTGGTCTGGTTCCATTTTTTCTGTCAGTCCCCTCTTCTGATGAATACGAAGTCCGTCAGGGAGACTTGAGCATTACTTGCATGTGCTGTTGTTTCCACGAACAGGGACGGGGCACTTTTTCTGCTGCCACTGATTGCACACGTCAACAGCTGCACTTCTTAGATGCACTGGTGGATATACACTTTCCTTTGGCCCTCTGCCACAGATGGGCATCTCATGCAAGCTTTGCAGAAACATCTTGCCATCTTAAATTGTAGCCATGTCATCCCTGATGTCAAACTCATCCATGGATACGCACCTTTCCATCACAACTACACCTGCATGTTCTGGTCAATGTCAACAACCTTTGGTGTGGTTTAAGTGACTTGTTTCTGCAGCACTGATGGTATTTATGGTCATTATACGCAACTTTGGGCTTGTGCTTCACAATGCCGTCCGTGTCCTGCTTGTGATAGCCCCATGATATAGTCGAAACTATTGCGGGTGCTGACAGCTCGAGCAATTCGTTGAAAACTTGCTGCCGAGGCCGCTTGGTTGAAGCGGTGACTTCCACTGGACGAACAACCTTCATGGTCACTGTCATTTTGATCATCTGCCTCTTCAGCACCTTCTGCCCTATCATTGCCACAAACACGCTTTTGCTTAGAAAAGTTGGCAGGCTTTCTGACCGCTGGTCTCTTCCAATCTTTAGCTTGGCGAGTTGTGCTGGACAATTGGAAAAGATAGACGGGACTGCGTCATCAGCTAAAGATGTTCGACGTGGCGTATTTGCAAAATGTTGCCGTTGTATTCCTCAGTCCAGGTTTTGAAGACAGAAACGTGCTAAATGTTTCTTGCAGATATGATTTCAGGCTTCAAGGATCCGATCCTTGCGGGGAATCGCGTGCCTCCAAAGTTTCAGGCGGGCTTTGTCTTTGGGGGCTGAAATTAACGAAAATATTTTTGCTGGCATGACCTGTAGCCGGTGTTACCATGCAGAACGGAGCATTTTCTTCCCAGTGTTAGAAGGAACATGCACTGAACAACGGAAAACACAACACCCGATGACTCACCATCGCCGGCAATCAATGTGAGCAAGGCAAAACGATGGATGGATGGATGGATGAATCCGGCTGAGCCCTTTGGATCGGGCAATAGCTTACGCCTCCTAATCATTTTGTTTTACCATTTAAGCTTAGAATATCTAAATGTGAAAACTATATTCGCTCCACACTGAAAAGAAAGTGAGGCTATAAAACCCCTCGCCATTAGTTAATAAGAACATACCTAGTTTTCTCTCGCTTTCTGCCACCATTCACATAATCTTTGCTTGGTGATCTCTGCTGCCTTGAAATCCACTTTTCCTTCGCTGTCTCTAAAACCCAATGACTTTATTAAATTTATGTTGTCTTCGGTAGGCATAGGGTGAAGCCCTTTACAGTAGAGTATCAAGTGCTCAGCCGTCTCGTCCTCCTCTCCACAAGCAGCGCACACTGTATCCATTTCCTGGTACTTCGCTCTGTGTGTTCTGGTTCGCAAAACACCTGTCCTTACCTTAAACAACAATGAGCTTCCTCTAGAATTGTCATAAATGCTTTCTTTGGCAATAACTGTTTTGTTTAATCTATAGCTTTCCAGAGCCGTCTTTGTCTGCATTCCCTCTAGCCCCCGATCACTTTCTGTGGCCCTAACTTTCTTCTTAACTGAGACCTGCTCTTCCGTGACTCCACTATAGCCTAAAAAACTTTCCTCTTAATTTCCTAGTGCGCTGTCTCCACTTTGTGTCTATACTCCTCATGTATAAATAGCTGAAAACCTTTCGTGCCCATTGCTCCCCATCCATTTGCCTCAACCGATCCTCAAATTCTATCTTGCTCACAGCTTCACTGCCCTCGAACGATGCCTATCCATGTCTCCTTGTACTCCCTGGTTTGGCGTTTTGCAGTGTGCCCCCAAAGCCAGCCTACCTACTCCGCGCTGTTTTATTTCTAGTATTGCATGCACTTCGGATTTCATGCATAGCACTGCGTTTCCAAAAGTCAAGCCAGGCACCATGACCCCTTTCCAAATCTCTCTCACCACCTCATACCCGTTGTAATTCCAAAGTGCTCTATTTTTCATTACAGCTGCATTTCTGTCCCTTACCTATTATATACTTTTCATGCTCACTGAGATATTCTGCACCATTACATATCCATACTCCTAGATACTTGTATTTACTGCTCTCTCAACTGTAATATTCTGTATCTTCAGCCTCTCAAGTACATCATTGTTAAAAATCATGTCTGCTGATTTTTTACTACTGAATTCTAAACCTAATTCTTCTCCTTCCCTACCACAGATGCTCATTAATTCTTGCAAATCTATCCTGTTGTTAGCCATTAGTACGATATCGTCCGCATACATCCATCCCGGTAAGGATTGCTGAATTTTTTGGCCTAGCTTACTGTACGAAAGGTTGAATCCAACCCCACTCTTCTCTAGTCTATCCTCCAATCCTCTGATACAACATAAACAGCAAAGGCGATAACAGGCACCCTTGCCGAAGGCCTCGTCTTGTCTCTATTTTCCCCGTTGCCTTTCCTTCCCATGTTATAATCACCTTATTATCTTCGTAAATGTCCCTTACTATTGCTGTTAGTCCTTCATCTAGGTTTAAGCTCTCCACTATGTCCCACAGATTCCTTTGGCTCACATTGTCATTGGCACCCTTGATACCCAGAAATGCCAGCCAGAGCTGTCAGTTTTCTTTCTGCGCTATTTCTATACACTGTGTTAGAGAAAATATATTGTCCTCCAACCTTCTTTGTTTCCGAAACCCGTTCTGTAACTCGCCCAGCATGCCCTCGCAATCTACCCATTCCTCCAGTCTCTTCTTTATAACTTGCATTACCAACCTGTAAATAACTGGTGTCACGGTCATGGGACGATAATTCCTAATATCAGACTTATCTCCCTTTCCCTTATATATCATACTCATCCTACTAAGCCTCCATTCATCTAGAATATTTCCTTTTGTTATTATAGTGCTCACTACCTCCCTTAGTTTTGCCTTAGACTTAGGACCCAAATTCTTCACCGGCTTGATTGGGATACCATCTGTGCCTGTCGACGTGCCACTAGGGACTCTTCGTTCCACTTTTTCCCATTCTCTTTGTCCAAAATCCGCAATGTCACAAGCTGGACTGCTACTTCCTTCGGTTCTCCTATCTTCCACATGTACCCGTTCCCGAAATTTCTCCTCCATCACTGCTCCTATATGCATACCTGCAAACTCTCCCGAATTGTCCGGGAGTCTCATGAATTTTGATCACATCTCCCGATTGTATGGACGCGACCTCAAATCTCCCAAAAAGCATCCGCCACAGTTTTTTTAATTTTTTATTATGAAGCTTTATTGCTATATTTATCACGCATGTGTCATTGCGAGTTACTCGAGAGTAGGTTTAGGTTACTCCGGCGGGTTACCACGTGACAACTCGGAGCAGTAGCATAAAACGAGGGTAGATCTTCAAATGTCAAGGTACGAAACCTCTACTCCTGAAGTTAGAGCGCATTTTGGAACACTGCTTATATGACCATGGGTGCGCTAGGCTTCAGTTGGCTTTGTCAGGTCGTCGAGTGAGGTACAGAAAACGAAACTACTCTTCGTGTTTCCCCGAGTTTAGTTGGAACCACTGATCTGATGGAACGATTGATGGCACTTTCAAAAGCCAAGAACAAGTACTTGCAAGTATTTCTGAGATCATACGCGACTGAATTTCCGTGCTTTGTCGCTTCGCGGAAAGCTGACAAGTATGGATTCTGTACCATGTGTGCCTGTGATGTGTGAGCGTTGCTGCACGGCGGCAAGCTTGACATCAGGATACACATCGCTTCACGAAAGCATCAGAACCATGCTCGTGCCGTTAAGGGCAGGGCACCCCCGGCAGTTTACTCCAAAACAACTGCGAAGACAGTGTGATTCGTGCATGAGTGCTTCTTCATGAAGTTTGTTGTCAAACTAAAAAAAAAAAAAATGTTAAAATATTAATAATAATAAATTAGGTTTCCATGGGGAAACCTAATTTAAAAATCAATTGAAAAAGATGCAATTTTAATAAAAATATAAACACTTAAAATTTGTTTAAAAATAAAAGAAATTTCTTTAACTTTTTGTATGAAGGTTTTTTTTTTGTTGGTTTTGTCAGTTTTCAGCCGTGGCTCTCCGCAGCACCCGACTCACACATTGAGTATCGATAAAGCATTTCTCCATGATAGTGCTCCCGTGTGACTTCCTCGGAGCGAGTGGAACTGTGCCTGATCGGGCGGTATTGATAGGCGACCCACGATCTGCACTTCTTGGTTTGTGACCTAAGCATGGGATAATGAGGCGTGCATCTATTCCATTCTATAACTGCCGCATAACAAAACCTCTGTCGCAATGTACAGTATGATGACAAATATTAAATCCAAGTACTGAATCCAACCCCAAAACTGCTGTGGAGTTTTGCCACACATATAGCCCCAGCATAGAATTATTTATTTTGTATTTACAAATGTGCTGCATGAATTCATATTTTAGTGTGGAATGTCATCATTAGGAGACATTTTCCAGGTAAATTATAACTTAGTGCATCGGGTGGTTTATTTTGTGAGAAAATTAACCCTTTCATGGTCGCATGTTTTGTTCAAAGACCCGCCCCGTGGTCAGGGTTTTTTACTCGGTGCAGTTAGCAAGATTATACACTAGTTTATTGTCGCATAAAAAATCTAAGACTTAAAATAAATAGTACACACTTTAAACATCTGCAGCACACTCGCTGCAGGCTGAACATAAACAGAAAGGGCCAAACTTCGACGCGCCCGCTTCCGAGACAGTCTAGAAGACGGAGCGGCTGTGTGTTAGACTCCGGACTCCGACTGGGGGTCGGAGTCCGACCGGGGGTCGGATTCCAAGCGCTACATCACCTCCGACTGGATTCTCATTCTTCAACCATAAGCGGAATGAAGCAAGTCGGCCGAGGTGAGGTCGAGTCGTTAAGCGTCAGATTGCCTGAGGCTCTGCGGCTCGGGTTCCGGACGTCGGCCAGTTTAAATCAAATAAGTCAAAGATTCCTTTTAGTGCTTCATCGTTTAAAGTTGGAAGCGCATTCCTGCAAGATAAATCGTGATTTGATTGAACTGAAACACGGTCCGATTCGAAACCTTGCCGGCCAGCAGCTCTCACGCGAGCGATAGATATGCCTCGGCGTACTTTAATCTTGCTCCGGCTCATCGCTTCGAATACGATAGCTTCGTTATTCGTAGTCTGCTGCTTCGACATTGAGTTGTACAATAGGATAAACTCACAATTTGTTGCCCTGTTCCTTCACGCAACTGCACGTCCATAGCTTACGCACATCACGTGGTTCGCATATATAATTAGTATGTCGAGCACGTTTGGGTTGTGCTAAAAGCAGTGCTGGTTCGCATTTTGAGCAGCTGAAAGCCACTCAGAAAATATCAAGGACACTATCTTCATTAACATATGGTACTTGCTTTTGGTTCTCACTAAGGCCAAGTTTTCGCCTCTGTTACACTGTTATCCCATCTACCTAGGTTCCTAACCACTCATGTTCATCTGTGCTGCTAAGCACTATTGAAATTGCACCCGTGATCGTCTATGACACAAGCTGAAGTGCATTGAAAACTGATATGAGCTGCTCCTAGCCTGCTCCAGAATGTAGTTTTAGCTGCTCCCAACCTGCTCCAAAACAGCTGTTTCAGCTGCTCCCGTGGCTGCTCCCAAGTACATTTCATGAGTTCCAACCCTGTTCAAAACTTAATTTTACTTTAATAATACCGAAAATATAATAGCTCCCCAGTCGGATCGTTACGATATACTTAAGGGGTATGGTACTCGTCATATGACTTCACAATGTTCTGCCATTATCTCAACTTCTGGTTAAAAACTGTTTAAACTTTCCAGGCATATTTGGTTGTGCTTCTAGTTATACCAATAAAAAAATTATGTAAAAATATTGAGGCATATTGAATTTATAAGAATATGAAGTTAATAGTTTTCTTACTTTAGTTAAGGAACCTTTAAAATATAACTAATTCTAATAAAGCAATGAAACTTCTCTCACACCTTCTATACAGTAATGACATTTGACTAAATTAAAACAATAAAATATAAATTTTGTGTTCGTTCAAAATAAATTTTAGAACTTTGATACTTCAACTTAGGTGCTTTCTGCCTAGAGGAACTTGTAAGTAAAAAAAAGTGTTCGTGCACATATTATTGTTTAGTTTAATAAAGCACAGGTTATGTAGCAAGAAATTAGGAAAATATTACAAGAAAAGGTTCACTTGTTGCAGAGAAAAAGTTCCTCATACAAGCCAAAACAGTGTTTTTCACATATCACTTTCGAAAGTTTTCTTGTTCAACGTCCAGCCTAAAATGCACCTGGGGTGTAGTCTTCAGCATCATTTGCCTCAGATTTCTTCATGGATCCTTTCCTGGCACTTGCCTTGGCCTTCCTTCTTCGCTTGCTCTGAGCAGATATCCGAAAGTCATCCTTGACTATTCGGGTATTGTCCATCCTGTTGAGGGTCACATTACAAAACACTCCAGGCGTGACACCTAGAGCCTCAAGCACTTGCTTCCTTGCTTAGTTGCCATTGTTGTAAAAGCTAACTGCGTCATCCACAGCAGCTTTTACGTGTGCCCACAAATGTCGTCTTTGGGCGCGTGCACCAGATCATGTTATTCAGGGACTCGTTAGCATTCTGCCTTCGCTCATGAAGGCACTTTCGTAGGAGCTCTGGTGCTGCAAGCGCTTGAAAAGCTGGCTTGATGCTGGTCATCACAGCTTCTTTGACAGAGTTCTTGTTGTGTTGGTAGGGGTCTGCAGAGCCGAGCGCGAGATTGCAGTTCTAGCCACACCACGAAGATACCCCTGGTGGGCACAGGCCGTGATTGGGATCATCAGTGAACAGCTCGTTGAAATAAATTGCCCACATCACTTTTCTCATTGCTTCAAGACTATGGGTATTCTCTCGTATGACTTTTCCATAGTAATACTGGAGTGAATCTTTGTACTTCTCAGGACAGCGCTCGCCACTCAGAGCTTTGCCATCAGCCAGAGTCTCACCCTTCAGGCACTTCTTGATGTCGCAAAGCCTTCTTCCCATTCTTTTCTGCACATGACCAATGCATTCGGGAATGTAATGCGACCACAATTGTAACGCGAGGGGTAACTTTTCACAGCGCCAAAAGAAAAACAAACAAAAAAAGAACACGAATGTAACGCAAATAAAGTGAAGGAAAAAAGTACCTTTATTTGTTGCACATAGGGCCAACACCGGCCAGTTTCTAAAAATAAAATGAGTTTTGCTCACTCGTCGCTTTCGCCATCGGTGATCAAGTGTTCCCCCGATTTTCACTCGTCGCTTTCATCGCCATCGTCGCCGGTGGTCGAGCCCTCTTCGTTGCTTTCTTCCTCCCAGATGAAGTCATCCTCCGTGCCATCCAGGTCATTCAATATAGAGCACTTCTTAAACGCGCGAACCACCATGTCGTGCGGGAAACTGTATCACGCAGCGGATACCCACTCGGCAGTCTTCACGGCGCTTGGTCGCTTTATACTTCCCGAAGTCATCAAAGCCCGATTTTCACGCATCCAGTCTCCGTACAGCTGCCGCATCCTATCCTTAAAGGCTTAGCCGTCGAGCCGCGGCAGAGTTTCTGATTTCCTCAGTCATGAGAATTGCACTTTTAAGCGGGCATCGTACTGAGGTTGCCGCGTTGCCATTTGCTCGTGTCCAGCGTCGCGGAAGCACAATATAGCAGCCCGCGAAACACGGGCACAATGAGTCTCAAACAAGAATAGGATTGGATTGGATCTTGCCAGCGTGTATATGTTGCCAGCACAAGATTGAAAGATCGTGAGATTTGTCGTAGCCATTTTAAAGAGCCTGTGCCGCGACACCGCCAAGGCAAATTTTGAGGCGTTTCGATTGTAACGCGAACCCCAAATAGGTAAAAATAATTTGAAAAAAAAAAAAGCGTTACTTTTAGTGTTGCTACGAGCGTGTGCTTGGAGAATATGTTCTTTATGAACTATTGTATTTTTATGTTCTAAGTAGGGTGTGCGAATACTCGTATATACAAATTCGAATCGAATAGCAGGTTACCGAATAATTCGATTTGCGAATCGAATTCCTAGTTTTTGGTCACTCGAATATTCAATATATTCGGCCAAAGATGCGTGGTCGGCGCGGAGCTGACGAAATAGCCGTTTTTTCTCCCAATGTTTGGCAATGATGTTAAGACAGATCATGAGAGAAACTCCCTCTTGGTCCTACCACTCCACAAAAATCAAACGCGCAAATTAAAAAAAAAAAAGTAACGAATGTTACAAACTTTATAGCACGAAGATTTAATCATGATCGTGACATAATCTAACCTTGAATGACAACTGAAACATCCCGTTTGCACCGCTTCCAGAGAGGAATTGTTGAAAGGCCAGAATTCCATGCCATGCCTAATTCTTTTCACGAGTAAAGCCCCTCGTTTCAAATTGAAGCGCCGATGTAAAACACACTTACCATACCCACAGAAATCGGCGACTGCAAGATCACAAAGAAAACCACTCTAACCATGCCAATGAAACCTGCCAAACCAACCGAGTTGTGGTCGTCGTTGTTTTGGAACAGCAAGCCTCAAGTTCGGATTCGGAATGAAACGGAACGGAGTAATAGTGTGCCTAGATTTGAGAGGGTTTCCAACCGTCCGATAGCGCGTTTGAAATACGAACTGCGAGAAGGTGACGAAAAGACGAAAGCGTCGATCGGGCTGGCAATACTTTACTAGGGGCAGGCGTCGTCGCTGTACCGCTTGCTCGCCTTCTTTCCGCGCGACAACGACAACAACATATGCGCACTTACGGCCCGTTCACACTGGCGGTTGAGCAGCGCTTGTGAAGCATTTGCGGATGCGGCTGGAATGCGGCCCTGTTCACACTCGAGGAGCGCGGTTGGCGGTGTCCCGGCTAATACGCATCAGCTTCGTGGTTTGCGAGTGGCAACCCTGTTTTACAATCCAGAATCCACTTGTGTTTGCATTCAAATCCAACACAAAGCCTCCCACAAAAACAAGCATGAAACACCTCGCGAGCAGCAGTGATGAGGACCTCGGCGATGAAGAGGCTGCTGGTGTAGCTCTAGTTGCAGTAGTTTTTGCGTCTCAGGGCAGGGATAAGCGCAAATGTCCCTGAAGATGGTGGGATCCGCCCTTGCTCCCATGAAAGAGACAAAAAGGGACAGTACTACCTCGAGTAAGTGATCTATCTATGTTCACATTACGTGTTCATAAAAAGGGAATGTAGCAGATCGAGTATAACATTCTATAAGTTTCCTCAGGATGCCTCCCAGCGCGTTTGACACGATCCTGGGCCTGGTCGGCGACCGGATCCAGAAAGTGGACACGAACCTCTGAAGGCCATTCCTCCTGATGTGCGCCTCGCACTAACGATAGTGTAATTGCGAGCAAAATATAAAGAATGAAATTGATTGCCCGATGATAGGAAATCTAGGTAATAACTCCAAGAATAATCGCACACACGCAAATCAGTATGGATTGTTGACGTAACAATTCGACATTTAAGAAATTATACCATAAAACTGAGCTGCTGACAGCAAAAGTTCGACATCCAAAAAACTAAGCTGTTGACGCAAATGCTCGAAATTCAAAGATACCGTAAAACCAAGCGAAATAATGATGCCATCAACCTGTGCTTAAAATTGTGTACCGAATAGTGAGAATGACATAGAGGGTTTTCAAGAAACAATTTATAACAGCCTCGTTCGGCTGCAGGCTTGATGCAGTCATCTATCCAATTTTTGAACAGCTATGACATATTTGAATTTGCAAGAAGTTTGTGTACTAGTGACTGAGGAGTGTCCCTCAGTGACTAAATTCTTATGTCATACAATCAGTACTGCCAACCATATGATATGTAAAGCTCTTGAACCATTGCTTTCAACTGTTCTCTGTTTTCTGCCAAGATTTCTTGGTGTTGGGGAGACACTATGGAGCTCATCCTTCAACTTCGTAATCGGAAGCTCGACCTGCTGTGGAATCGTCTCCGAGGTGTGCACCGCCCTGTGGGAGCTGCTTGGGCCTCTTTACGTAGCCTGTCGGCAACAGCCCGAGGAGTGGGAGAACGTATGCAATTTTTGACTCTAACATACTAAATGCCCCAAAATTATGTACTTGTAAGTAGCTTCACTCAATGTCTCTTTCATGCAGTGATGGAAGTGCTGCGCCATTTGCGCCAAATTGCGCCTGAGCAAAAGTCTGCTACATCTTGCGCCAAAGTACAATTTTGGCTAAGAATTGCGCCACACCTGCGCCAAGATGGGCAAAAAAAAAAAAGATTATATATTCTTTTACTGGTGTATTCTAATATTCAGAGAAGTAGAAAGAAAGAAAAATAGTAGAAATATGTATTTCACAGCGTTTCTACTCATCGTATAAGTCGTTTTATCTAAGGTCAGAGCACAGTCGAAGGCTCGAACATGTACAACACGAACACACATCGTAAAAGCGCAAGTCACAGGACATTCGCTGCATTTGATAGGTTTAATCGAAAGAACACATACAGGAAGATCGTCTGATGCCTCGATGTCGCGCTTTGACGTTGTTTGGTTAATCCCATTGGCTCGTAGCGTTGGCTGCGCTTTAAATTGAGGTAAAACGAAGTTTTAAGATTAGACAACCACGCTGGCCGGTTGATGCGCGGCGGCTAGATCACCGACATCCTCTAAAATTTCAGGCAATGTCAGGAGCCAGAAGTCGCGACAAAACATTGCAAAATAGTAGGATGGCGGCTACTGCATAAAACAGGACCAGGCTCCTGTACTCCTGGTGAGGTCAGTTGATTATTATGTCTGCCGTATGCCTCTGTGGCGCCTCTCACTCAGCCCACGCGCGTCGAGCTTCACCGCCTTGCACCGGAGTGCTAGGAGTAGCTGCTGGCATGGGTGAGCTTCTGGTTTAGCACGATATACATGTAAATTATGCTAAGTACCATTGCAGGTCCACATTCTTTGATCTCGATTATATGACCTTGACTTCAAATGCTGCGTCGAGAAAGAAAAAAAAATATGCGGTGCTTTATTTGAATAAGTGTAAGCGCAAGAGTAGGTTTTCATATTATTTCGGGTGACTGTTTTTTTTTTTTTCAGTTTTTAATATTCAAGTTTTGAGTTTGGTAACGATCAAATTTGGGAGCGCATTTTTACCGCTAGACGTGTTAGCGATTATATTGGTTTTGTTGGCATTTTGCAGAAACAGTACGTACAGGCTAAATAAACTACCGCGTGTAAAAGTGGGAGGGGAAAGAGGCTTTATCCAAACTGAAGTGTGATTCATTTCTCATCAATTTATTTAGAATCCATTGTAATGGAACCTACTCTGAACAGAGCCTTATTTCTAAAAGAAAGCTTTATGTACCTTTTGTGCCCTATTGGTTCTTATTACAAAAGTTAATAAGTAATATGCTCCACTATCAAAAAGAAACCCTCAGTCATTATAAATATAAACTCATTTGAGTGGTGCAATCAATCTTTTTTATATATATTTTCAAGTGATATGCAAACAGACGTTGGCATCTGCTCCAAGAACGTCAGTGGCTGCTCCAAACAAATATTTTGCCTGGTACAGAATCTGCTCCAAAGGTTCGAATACCGCTTCCATCACTGTTTCATGTCTAAGTGACCAAAACAGCTGCCAATTTTTGGCATGAGAGAGAGCAAGAAAAGATCCGCTGGCTTCTGCTTTGCGTGCAAAAATATTGTTAGCAGACGAGCCGTCTGCTAACATGAACAAAGTATCTCTTGCTAACGAAAATGATTCAAAAGAATACCTGCATGTCGTCGGCAAATGAAACACGTGCTAATATGGCAATGGTGTAAAAGTTTCGTCTTTACCGTCCAGAAGATGAGGAAGAACGTAAAAATCGGCAGATTTAAGAAAATGTCTAAACCATAACACGAGAGCAAGAAAAGTACATACCCTCGACACCGCCGAGATGCACGCCGAGGTTGTTCCAAAGCTCGTCCTTGTAACTATTGTCTTTATACTTCAGATTCCTTTTGTCGTAAAGACAAGGATACTGTTTTATAAGGTCCAATAGGACCTCCGTCTTTACCGGATGTTTTCTATTCTTCTTTGCCGACTACGCTGCACCGGTGGTATCAACGGTCGCCATCTTGGGACTGTTCGGATGCTCGCGTGACGTCAACCAAACGTCATGGCAGCATCGAGTTCCGATTGGCCCACTTTCAGAAACCGCTCCGCGGTCGTCGAAAGCGATTCCGAAAATTCGGTCTCGGACCGATCTTGAAAACGCGCTAGTCCGACACCTTTGGTGGGCAGGCCTCTCTCGCCGTCCTTTCTATATAGGAACGTCGAGAGCCCCCCTGCCGGCGCCCCCTCATTGGTCAAAAAGGGACCTGAGTGCGAGTGAGGCGTGAGGGAGCGTCGGCAGGGTTGGTGCCTCTGGGGTTCCAGCGGGTCCATAAGCCTTTAATAATAAAGCATACAGAGATTGCTGTTGCTAGTTGCCACGGGAGAGAGCGGCCATGTCCTCTTGTCACGGCGGCTACAACCGCGGTGTTGTCACAGAGGATCACTGCTCCAGGTGGTGTGATGAGGGCGGCCACCATTAGTGCTTGAGCTTCTCTGTAGTAGATGTTGGGGTTTGGTGAGGTGATGATGGCCACGTTGCCTTGCCTCGTTGCTACGCCCAAGGCCGATGTTGCTTGCGTCGGACGCGACGACGTCGGTAGGCTGTCTAATGTGCCAAGGCACTCTGTGAGGCAGCGCGGTCCAAACAGCCTGCAGAGTTGTTGCGTAGTCGGGGGGCAACGGGGTCATGGAGTGTACCAAGCGGAAAAGGGGCGCCTGCATATGATAGTGGGCCTTTTACAAATGAAAATAAAAGACGAGGTGGCCGACATAGCGTTCAATTGTCTTTCGCGGAAGCGGTTGTTGAAGCTGTTGTAGGACGACGGCGAGATCGGCTTTGCGAGGGCCGGTGTGGCCAATCATGGCGTCGTTTGCCTCGAGGAGGAAACCCAAGAACTTTATCGTCTGAGTTGGGTGCACGTTTGTGTCTTTTGGGTTAATCCTTATGCCACATGCAATCAGGTCGTCGACGAATTCTTTTGTTTTTGCGGCAAGGTAGATGGGGTCGGGATGGGCCAACAAGAAATTGTCGAGGTGACTCCAACTCCAGAGTCCCTTGGCACGGAGGTGCCGGGCCAACGCGGTGGCCAGTTGCTGCATTACAAAAGGTCCTGGCCTCAGCCCGAAGGGGAGGCGTGTGAACGCATAGTACTCGCCGTCGAGGCGGAAAGTAGTAAGCTTTTGGGTTCTCGGGCTTAGGGTGAAGTGGTAGTACGCTTCCTGTAAGTCGATCTTCGTAAAGAAAGTGTTTTTGGGCAAGGGGTTTTCGTGAATGACCACCGGGAGTGGTTTAAGCCTGAACTTCGGGGCGTTCATGTGAGGGCGTTAGGGCCGCTGCATTTAAAATGAAGCGGCTTTCTTGGTCACTCTTCGGGGCAATCTGGATAGGGCTCAAGTACGGTCCCCTTGCTGTTTTGGTGAGGACTCCCGACGCTAGCATCGATTGAACTGCCTGTCTTAGTACAGGGACCTGAGAGGCGGGAGGTGGTTTGTTGTTGACAACAGTTGTCTTATGGCATTTAAGCTCGAGAGCTGATGGGTCGCAAGGCGGGTAGTAGCCAAATGTTCGACTCACCCTTTGCCAGTCGACTTGAGGAGGAGGGTTGGATGGCCTCACCGGAGGATGGGGAGCCCTTAGGTCTCGGAAGGCTTGGCGGCGGGTGTCCTCCTCCTCGGTGAGGTCCTGGTCATCCTCTCCTGAGTCGTTGTTGTCTTGTTGGGCCTCTTGGCCGGGGATGGGGGGTTGTGCTCCTCGAGGTAGCGGAGAATGCGCTCAGCTGCCGCTTGGTGGGAGTCATCTTCCTCGGTGTCGTCTGGTTCATGTTCTGGTCGTCGTTCTGGGTGTTGCTAAGAAGGAATGCCCGCGATGAGCATGGCTTGTGCCAGAAGGTCTTGTATTTGTACAACATCCTGGACGATCGCCAGTGTAGGTTGTCCCTGAACGACACACCACTGGGGGCGAGGATCACTGAGAACGAGTTCTAGGTTTTGAGGCACTTGCTGATGCACGTGCAAGAGGTCGGCCAACGGCTGACACTCGGGAGGCGGCCTTGAAGAGGTGTTTGCCTCATGGGGTAGCTGTGGGACTTCGTGGAGTCCGTTTCCAGCGCATTTCCAGCGCGTTTCCAGCGAAAACGCGCTAAAAATGACCTGAACCGCCTCGCGTTTTCGGATCCGCCTCCAGTGTGAACGGGCCTTTAGGCACTTATGGCCAATCTGTGCAGAGCCGTCTCCATTGTTTCAGTTTCGCTTGCTCCCTCTTTTAAATCTAGGCTCTCTAAAACAGGATAGATAGACAGAGGAATGGATGCATGGCGGCTGTTGGACGGTGACTTGTGCCACCTAACCACATGTTTTCTTTTCTTTTTTAGATCATGTTGTTTAAGCCTGTTTACTCAGATTTAACACCTATCTGTTTATTTATATAAAATAAAATCCCAGGTGCCCTTTTCTCCCTTAAAATTGAGACCAGACATCGCAAAATACCCCTTTTCTGAGATAGATGTAAAAAAAAAAGACATGTCGCGGTGTTAGGTCGTGCTTTTAACGAGAAAAAATGGTAGCGTGGCTGTAACTTGGGGTATTTTGTGATGGTTCGGGTAGATGGATAATGTTTGCAACTACAACGCCCATCAAGAGCTTTTTTTTTTCTCCATTGGAATTTGTATACATTTTAGCTTTTGTTTCTTGTGCGATGCATATTCTGCACCAGGCGCATACTCTGCACATATAATATTCTCATTCACAGCACACTTTGAAAAGATTTGTACAAATAAAATCACTATTTGATATTCGATTCAATATTCAGCTTTTTTTTCTTAATTCGATTTGGTATTCGATTGGATAACTACTACTATTCGGTATTCGCACACCCCTTGTTCTCATATTTAAAAAAAAAAAGTATTCTTTGGTTGTTTTTACCTACTATCCGCCTTAAGAAGCTGCAGCTTGTCATCGACTACAGTGCCAGACTGCTTAGAGTTCACAAAGCAAACCAGTTGGTTGGATCATACAACATCCTGGTGAGGTATGTCTGTTGGTTGCTGACTCTCTTTCACTGCATTAAATCTCGGCTGTCAACAGACGCAACCTTTTCAACCACGCTGTAAGCAGCACCCAAACATTTCTTGTACACCACAGAAGTGTTGGGTATACCTGAAGACGATGAAGCAGACACTGAGCTCGTGCGTGCTCTCGAGCTAGAAGGGCTTCGAGCTGGATGAAGACGGACCTTTTTCTACCACCTCTCTCTGACCTGTACATAGATGTATATAGTTAAGTAAACCCATGTAACACAACAAGAAGCATGCGTTTGGATTGGCTGGCATTCCGGACAGAGCTCACCCAACAGATTCTTGGCTCTGAAGTAGAGTATGTCCAACCCAACTCCTTCCCCAGAACAATGGCATTGCAATTCCCCTCCCCCGAAAAAAGATAGAAGAGATGCAGTGCAATTGCAAGATCGGTTGTGAGGAATGCGAAGGTGATAATGAGACAATTGTCTCATTTACCTGCTACATTTACCTGTGTTTTAGCACTTCCAAACCACTTCACCGAATGGCATGCATGCAATGATTGTTAAAACTATGTGTTAAATCTTGAAAAGGTTTTTTCTGGAGCACTGCAACTTGCAGCCTTTGTTGCTACTCAAGTATGGCATATTTTGTATATTTTTACATTTTTACCTGTTATTATCTGCTGAGAAATCTGCATATCTTTATAATTTTAGTGTTTAGAAATTAAATCTTTCATAATTGATTTGACTCTTATTTCATACTTATGTAATTATAAAGAGCATGTATTGTTTTACACTTGCATAAACTGCCACAAATTTTAAGAGCGTATTCTTTTTAGTAAAAAGTAAAAACTGGGACAATGTCGTTAGTTGGGCGAGTTGGTAATGATTGAACATGGTTAAAATTGCGCACAAACAGAAAGGAACAGTGAATTTTAACCATGTTCAAAAACTGGGACCCTCTGAAAAAGGACATTTTTCCCGTGGTGAGGAACAAGTTAACATCGGTCATATGAACTGCTTATGGATATTGTGAGACTCTTGAACTTGATGAAGGCATACAGAGGGCAGTATTATCCTGCACATGCTTTGGGTAAGTCTGCTTGCGTGCATGTGTATGTCTTCTGTTGTGCAAGGGGCTCGGAGCCGATGATTGGGGCACAATGTAACCCGTTCATGCTGAAGTCAGTGCCAATTGGAAGTATTCTTTTGTTATATTCCGAATTAGCGATATCTGGGGTTCCCAAACAAGTCCCTACTTTTTATGCTAATGGCACATAACGATCATGAAGCACTTTCGTGGCAATATGACGTATGGCGCTGTCACTTGCTTTCGGACACGGTGCAGTGATTCGCTGTTCAGTCATCGGTTGCACAACCTACTCGACTGCTTGGCTTCTTTCAACAAGGAAAAAAAAAACTAAGAAAGAAATAGTTTGTGCATTTCTTTGCGCTTCTCGTTTGTCCGACTCAGCTGCTCGAACATTGTTGCCTAGGGAACCTGTGCCTACTCGCGTATGTCACGTGGTAGCGGGAGGAAAGACGATGGGAGGGGCACACCGAGGATTCCCATTATTCATAGTGCGGCACGCGCCGGGCTTTGGAAAGGTGCATTGCACATACTTCGGCCTGCTTCAGATGAGAAGAATTCTCCCAGCAACATGGCGTCGCAACACCAGCTACATGGGCTGCCCGCGTTCACACGCAGCAACCAATTGTTAAAATAATTTTTGTTGCACTACTTAGACACACAGTTATGCACTATAAACACATTTTTATATCGTTAAATGGTGTAGAGAATGCTAGCTCATCTTTCTGAGATGGTTTATTTCTAAAAATGGTTAATTTCAAACTTGAACCAAGTCTTTTGTTGTCATCATCTCCGCCACAAGGGTGTCACGTGAAAATGTTGCGTGCTTGATTGGCTGCTGCCGATTCAAAAGTCTCAGAGTTGCTCTGAGTTTCTTGCTTGTTTTGAGCTGCACCCATTCACAGCAATTTATGTCGATCTAGGAAACAACCCTTCAGGAAACTGAAAATTGCTGGGAAAGTTGCCCCATCTGAAGCAGGCATTAGTGTTTGCAAAGTGCAAGCCGGGCATTCTGTTTCGGTGACTTTGGACCATTTGTTCATCCATTGCGCCAATTCCGTGGATATAGTGCGAGTCAAAAAAATGCCACCGAGATAGAACTCCACTGCATCATGAATTCCGGAAAGACTGGCTGGTGTGCTGAACTTTGGGAGCAGCATCTGAATCCCAACCGCCACTGCTTTGTGGCTCTCGAAGCACTCTTTTAGTTGGGTTTTGAAGTCTGCCAGCCGAAGCAAATACACATTTTTCTAATAACGCTCCTCTGGAGGACCAGGATTTCGAGGAGCTGCCAGAGGATTTCGATGATGCTGCCAGCTGTCATGCCGTCACATGCTCGCTGCAAGAAAAGTGGAAGGTGTTGACATTTTCAACGAAGTGCTCTTTTCTCAACTATGGACCAGAGAGTACTATTACAAGAATTTTGGCACTCTTTCCTGAGGAGGTGGATTGTGATGGAGTCGCAAGATGAAATTTTCATTCACTCATTCAAAAATTACACAATAACACTTTGGGGGCAGACTATTTCTGGAAGTGTGCGGCCATTGTTAGACACTCCAAATAAATGAATACAAATTATTCCTGCTTTGACTTGTAAAATTGTCTCCCTACACGCAACTGCGGGGTAGATCAAACTTGGCCCAAAAGCAATACTTGGGAGTATCTTACACTATGCTTCAGTACTCTAAACACGTACACATGTCTGTCGACTTATGGAATCAGCAAGACCACTCAGCACGTTCAGTATCTGTTCTTGAACTATCTACTGCTGCTGGTGTGTGGCCAGCAGACCCTGCTGTGCTGCCAGCTGCTGCTGGTTTTTGGCCAGCACATTCTGCTGTGTTGCCAGCTGCTGCTGGTGTGTGGCCAGCAGACCCTGCTGTGCTGCCAGCTGCTGCTGGTTTGTAGCCAGCACATTCTGCTGTGTTGCCAGCTGCTGCTCGTGTGTGGCCAGCAGACCCTGCTGTGTCGCCAGCAGTTCTTGTTGAATGGCCAGCTGTTCCCGCTGGGTGGACAGCAGGTCCCGCGCAGTGTCGGTGCCAGACCTGGCCCTGACTGTCCGGGCTGGCATCGCATCTGGCTGCTGGTGCGCTGCGAACGCAAAGAAAATCAATAACTTGCACACTGCAATTCTTTTTTCCCACCATTTGTGGTTGGGAAGGTCCTTGAGCAGGTGCCTCTTCTTCTGCTTCAAGAGTTGCACCTTCAGCTGCAGAGTTCTGTGTAATGCAAATAAAAAAGTTGACACCCACCACAACTACACAGTCCTTCAGATTAAGTTCCGGGTGTAATTGCAGAGCATCCTAGACTTGACACATTTTTGTGGTTTTTGTTGATATGACCAGTGTTTCATGACTTGACCTGGAACCCTTTACTTTCCTGGAAACGATTCAGCACACTTGCACTGCGTCGTTCATAGATTTGTGTTCAGTAAGTGGAGCACAGCGCTGTTTATTATCGATCAACGGAATTTGCAGTACTTTCTGATGTCGCTCGTGAAGCCATGGAGGACTGCGGCGATAAATTAGGGAGCATCCGCTCTTGGAGGCATCCTTCTTCCCCGCATCCTCGGGACAAGTCCCTTCCCCCGAGGGACAGGGTCCAATTGTCTTCTGCGTTCAGAGGTAGCACTTTATTGATGGCACCTCCGGTCTGCCGAGCAGCACACGCTATATCCAAATCCCGCGCTCGGGCCTGGCACCCACGAGTATTCCAGTGCCCCTTCTACAGTCGAAGCCTGCTTACAACGAACCCTTCTACGACACGAAACGCGTTCGCTAAAAGAGAAGTTCGTTATAAATGGACTTACCCTTAAAATTCAAGATAAATAAGTAAGCGCAGCACGGATTGAAAGCGCAACACCTGCGATCGATGCGCATGGCGTTTATTCAAGGAAGTCCGTAATCGCTGTTTGCTTCCGCAGTGCAGATCCAATTATAGCGCTCTCCAGGTTGCTCAGCTGATCGATGTGAACATCGCTCAGTCCCCGTGCGTAGACCAGCTGCTTCAACGAAGCTATGTGTCCCAAAGCCGTCGATGTCGAAACCGGAGGTGAGGGAGCAACCCCATCGCCGACGTCGTCTTCGTCGTCGTCATCGTCGTCGGACGCCGCGATGTCCTGGAAGGTCGGCCGCACCTCCCGCACGATAGCTTCGTCGGAGGCGCTCTCCGAGACGATGACATCTTCGTCGGCGTCAACGAAGTCGTCCCACGTCTGCCCTTCCTCTGTCAGACTAGCAGCAACGGCTTGGGTCCACAGGGTCGAGTCGATGCTTTGCGCATCGTCTTGGCTTACTTCCGCAGGAGAAAACGAAATCCCAGCTTTTCGAAAGCAGTTCTTGATGCTGCCAGACCTGACCTCCATCCAGGAGGCCTTCAGCATTTCCACCGCGTTCATGAGAGAAATTGTCAGCTGAGGCCCTTGCGCACTTGGTCGGCCGATTGCGATGAGCAGCCTTTCGATGACGCGGCGGCGGTAGCACACTTTGAAATTTCTGATGATCCCCATGTCGAGGGGTTGGAGCTTGGCAGTGGCGTTTGGAGGGAGGAACATCAAAGTCACAGCATTCAGCTGCGGGTTCACGTGATGAGCTGAGCAATTATCCAGGATCAACAGGATCTTCCGTTTTTGCTTGACCATGGCATTGTCAAGCTCCGTGAGCCATTCAGCAAAGAGTTGCCGAGTCATCCAAGCCTTGGCACTGTCTCGGTACCGTACGGGCAGGGGTTGGTGAAACAGCGCGGTTTCTTCGCCGTTCCAATCACAAACGGCAAGCGCCTGTCGCTGCCATCTACATTACAGCACAGGAGCACAGTTATCCGCACCTTGCTGTGCTTCCCACCGACGCATTTGTCGCCCTTTAACGCGTGCGTGCGCACAGGCCTCATCTGGTAAAACAATGCGGTCTCGTCCGCGTTGTAGACATCGCGCTCACTGTAGCTGTAGATCTCGTCGAGGTTGTCAGCAAGCCACTGCTCCGCTCTCTCTATGTCCACGGATGCCGCTTCTCCGACGATGGACTTGTAAACAATCCCGTGGCGCTCCTTGAAACGATGGAGCCATCCGTTTCCAGGGCTGAACTCTGTGAAATCCAGGAGAAACGCGAGTCCCTGGCTTTCCCAAGCAGCAGGGGTCCGCTGATGGGGACGTTCATAGTTCTGGCGTCGAGAAACCACTTGAAGAGAGCGTCTTCAACGTCTTTGTACGCGGCGTGCCGCAGCCGTTTCCGAGCACTGCAGTCACCATTCATGCTCATTGCTGCCATGATCTTCTCCTTGTCCTTGGCGATCGTCGAAATGGTGGACTTCGATAAGCCATATTTCTTGCACAGGTCGCCGTTTTTTGCCCCGGCGCTCAGCTCCTGAAGGATTGAAGATTTCGTGCCCATGTCGATCGCCTTGCGTTTCTTCGCAGTTGAAGGAATGCCCGACATAACGATCGATGAGTCGGCGAGTGACCGAAGACTGAACGAGTGCGCGGAGGTCGGAGCGGTAACCCAAACGGCAAGCGGCAACACGCTTCAGACGGAACGAAACACAAAAGCGCGCGAAGCCACAGCACCCGAAAAAAGGAAGCGCAAAAAAAAAAAAAAGGCTTTGCACACGGTTGCAACGCTTCGAGCAGAACGCGTGCAAAACATGGGGCTGGGAGGCCCGATTGTCTTGCTTGCTTTCCCTTTCGTTCCTCTTCCCTCCCATCCCCCTCCCCAAGAACCCGACGCTGTCGAGGTGTTGCGCTGCCGGTGGTCCTCCTTCCGTGTTTCGCGCCTCCTCTCCCCTGCCTTATCTCCGCCGGCAGCCAAGGTGCGCGCCGTTGGCGCCGTTTCGTTCGTTCTATCCGAGAATCGCGCTCAGAAAGGGCCGTTAAAAGTGGGCCGTTTTGTGCAGGATTCTTGCGAAATATGTAGGGGGATGAGAAATTGTTCGTATTAACCGAACGTTCGTTTTAAGTGGGGCCGTTATAAGTGGGCTCGACTGTATTCTGCTTGGCGCTTTGATAGACAGGCCTTGTGCGTTCAGCTCGTTCACAATTCTGTCCCACAACTTGTCCCGCTCGGGCCTTGTCAGACGATTCAGTGGCAGCCCTCATTAAAACTTGGTTTTCTGTCAAAAATTGATCAGAAGGCCAATCTGGTGGACCAACACGCAAGGACCTAACTTGAGCTTCTTTGCGTTGTTGGCCATGACTGCTTGCCTGTGCAACGCAAAGGGCGGCAGCTAATGCTAATAGTTTTGTGTCGTAACTTAAATAAACTAAATATTTCATGCAACAAATTTCAACAAAAAATAATTTAATTAAATTGCTCTGCAATATACATTTCGGTACTTTAGAGTATCGTATTCTAGAACCCTTCACTGCAGAGTTTTGCAATTCTCTGAAATTTCCTGTAGGGAGAAGAAAACTGATGTAGTTCCAACTCTATCGCCACAGTTTGGTGACTTCACTGGACACGTCGCGATGCAGCTCTCTTCCGATGTAGTTTGTTGGCAATGGAGATTAGGCTCCTCCCGCGGCGCCGTCGCGATGCAGTTTCTCCACCGGTTTTCCAGCATAGACAGACAGGAAGTGCAAAATGCCGACTACTTGAATTGCACATTCTGCGTGTCCTTCCTGTTCAAGTTAAACAATCGCTCTCTCCAATCCATGGCGAGCTTCACGTCGAGTAACGGTTGGTCTCTTCAGCTGCTTCTGTCGGCGCAGAGTTGTCTTCGAGTTGATGTGCCTGTTGAGCTAATCCGCTGACAAGCTCCAGGATCTGCTCGTCAGTCATAGGCTCCCAGGCGTTGGTCTATTCGTCAATTTCCTAGAATGCCAATGCCTCTTCCATCTGGGTTTTTCACCGAACTGTCAAAGAGCTTCACGAAGGGCTGCGGGCAGAAGGTCATTCATCGGATCGTCCTCTTCCATAGAAGGGCTGTTGACAAAAATACCTCCATGCCGCCAGGAGCTCACAATGGTCCGGGGCCTCGGCATGTCCCATGCCCTCTTGAGCTTTTGAAGGCACCACCTCACCCGCGTGCATAATGAGTAAAAAAATGCCTGTATTTCCCTATTTCGTCCCTAAATATAGCTGTTCATAGTCCGGACTGCGGGTTTCTATATTAATGGGGCATAATTTCATGGAGACCAGTCACCGAAACTTTAGTCTATATTGACGGGGTTCATATTAACGAGACATGACAGTATCATGAAATCTGAAATACAACTTTAGGTATATGAATATGTTCACATCCAGTTATGTATAAAGCTGACATTCTATTTGTCACCTGCAGTTTTTCTCCTCTGGTGTCAGCAGTAATGCTCTAATGCCTTGCTAGAAGTGACAGTGCGTTATTATTTTAATGTCTAAGTTATCAATACCTGTATGCGGGAATAATTCAGATGCTGTATACCCCACTGACTGATTGAAGATTATTGCTGATAAAATTGCACTGAGAAGTCATGTTAATATGGACAACAGTTTTGTTTGACGGCGTTGATGTTCGAGTCTGAGTCTTGAAGAAATCTGAAGTCTATTGTGAAATATTGTAAGCATACCAATAACATGCCATCACTTTCATATGCCTCTAAACTTTCATGTTAGCAATAACAAAAAGGAATCGGGCAGCAAAACACTTGTATCATCGTCTTTTAAGTTTGAGCCAAAAACATACCTTTTAAACTTTTGTTGAACAGATTAAATTTTAAAAGCACTCGGACACATATTCTGGGTCCTTTTCAACAGGAGGAACGGCATCCTTGTTGACATTCCGACGTCGCTACACCCTCTCCTTGACAGAGCTGTGTCTGGCTTCTTTGTCCCTCTCGAGGTAGTACAGTCGCCGAATGATTATTCGGACTTGGAGGGGACCCCCGAAATGGTCCGAATAATCAAAGTCCGAAAATTCGGTAGATAAAAAAACTTGCCTTTATTACGCCCTAGCAGGCTTTAAAAAGCCGTCAATTGTGGCTTGCTTCATGTTACGCCTGCTCGCGATGATGTCTGCTTTCATTTGCGCAAGCGTCATGTTCTCGTCGCTCACATTCAACAGCAATGTTAATGCGTTCGTGAGTCTTCTCGAAGGTTCAATTGAGTACCAGCAAAGCCTAGTCTCCGGTGGTTTCGCCCGGGTTGGGGCCGGAGACCCGCGGCGAGGACGAGTTGAAAGGCGTCGCTTGTGTGGTGAAGTAGAGCGGGTTGCGATGGCTGATATCCGCACTGAGAGATTTTGCATCTCCCGATGGAACTCCGCTCGTATGTCTTCGAGTGTGCAAGGTGTATCGCAAGGCGCCGCTTCTGAGAGGTGTGGCCGCTGATCCTGAAGTACGGCGACCTGTGTGGACGTTGGAGTCGAGACGTCCATGACAGCATCTGCCAGTTGGGCAAGTTCGGGTAAAACCAGCCCAGATGCAGATGCGAGGATCATCCGTACATTGACGGGCAGCCGTTGAAGAAACAACTCTCGTAGGACGGCTGTGTCGAAGGTTGGAGCCTTCGCACCCAGAAGTTGTTGAAGGCGCCTGAGTAGTTGGGAAGGTTTTCTGTCTCCCAACTCTTCTGACGATATAAGTTGCTGGAGTCGTCGTTGTTCTGACTCTGAAGTCCTTTTTACAAGTTCTGCTTTCAGAACGTCGTAGGGGGAGATAGCGGGCGGGTCGAGGATGATGTCTCGTATTTCCATGGCGGTTTCAGGTGGTAATGCGGCCACGACGTGATGAAACTTTTGCGCTTGAGAAATTACCTTGCTGGTGATAAACTGGCTCTCTACTTGCGCGAACCATACTTGAGGATCAGAGGACCAGAATTTCGGAAGGCGTAGTTGATGAAGGGCAGCAAGGTCAGACGGTGGAGGGTCTTCAGAGGTTGCCATAAGCAGGTCAGTCGGGCGTGATCCGGGTCACCACTTGAAGTAACCAGAGGTCTCTTCAATTTATTTACAGCGAAGACTATTTACAATATGAAATATTTACATCAGTATACATCGCAGACCTGTCCCGTCGGTGTGTTCTGTCTCGAGCTACCCTTGCACCCGTGCCTCTTCTTCTTTCTCTACCACGCCAGTAGGCTTGTCCGCTACAGAAGGCTGCGTGTTTTCATGGGATTTCCCATTGTTCAAATATTACCGTATGCGTGGCGCCGAAAATAAAACAGAAGCCAGAAACTAATTACGTATGTTTAAACATTTCTGAAATAATAAGAAAAAAGCAAACCGGCATGTTCGATAAAACGATAACAATGTTTTTGAGTATTGTCTGAACTATGGCTAGTGGCGTTCAAGCGATAATATATTGAAATATAAACAAGTATGGAAGGCGAATTCCTGCCTGACAGGTATTCAGTTTAAATATTGAAATCATGATTATGACATGTTTTCTTCTAAAAAAAAAGTTGGCACGATAGTGCAATACTGTCGAAAGTCACATTTTAATATCGATATTGTAAACGTGTTTTTATTTAAAATACTTTTAGTACATACTATTTGTCTCAAAATATACAAAAGGAAACATTTTGAAAGTGGCTAGATGCAGGACTTACTCGCATTGTGTCAATCATTCTTTCACGAAACGTCAACGCCGTTTACTGCGTAATTAAACAAAAACAACTTTTTATTCAGTTGCACTTTGTTAGAGCTAATTAATGTTACTAAATGACGTCACGATGTCTATGCGACATCACATCATGTTACTCTGACTAGACATAGATATGTAAGTGTTATAGATGTATCTGCGAATAATTCGGGCATTCTGAAGCAGGTTTCTTCCACGCGACCACCATCTTTCTCAGCCTTGGCTCCGCGTAACCTACAACAGGAGCGCTTGTTTTCGGTTTTACGCAATCCACTTTTTCATTCATACTATTTCTTTATAACTTTATAAAATATAAAACACGGAGCCGCACCTCTTCAACTTACTTTTCAAAGCTCGAATAGACTGGTCAAATCAGCCGGTTGGCATATACGCCGCCTCGGTCGCTATTCATCGTGGGGGCTATAGTTTTTCTACACTTGCAGCAATCCTGCTGCTGGCTTGCGCGAGCAGAGCATGGGGCGGTACACGCTACTGTCACCCGCCTTCGGGGGACTACAATTATGGTGGCATCATGCATACGTGAAACGCATGCGTGGCGCTCTGTTGTCGTGCTATGGCCAGGATACCTTCCAATCTAGCAAATGTTAATTTTATTGCCGTATTCTTCAATCGGGAAAGATCGCTGCATGACTTTAAACACGCACACTATATCCAAGCAAAGATTACGGCTTCTGTGCCGTCTCTGAAAACACCCACACCTTAAAACAAATAAGTTCATAGGTTCGCTTTTTCATTGAAGACGGAGATAATCAATCACAGTGAACAATAGGATAATCCCAGCAAATGACTAATATGAATAGGTCTAAAAAATGCCACGTGCGATGGAGAAATGAGCATTGTCTTTTCACTTTCTCGTTGTTCCTGCGGAAATCGCTTTTTTTTAAAACTCTAATCGCATTATCAGTTTTGTTCCTCATTGCGGCCCATTTCTCGTTCTCGGGAATCGGAAGTCTTCGAGTTCTGCAGCGAAATGAACTCACATATTTTGTTTAGTGTGCGAGATGAGTTCTGGATTAGAAAATAAAAAATAACAAAGAAAAGTGTCATTGGAACCAAGCTGCTTAGTTTAATCCTCGCAAATAAACGAGTGAATTCGGGACACGTACAATAACTACTGGTGCGCGTATGTATTTTATCGCAGTTCTTTGTTTTCCATCGGAGGTTTCACCGTTGTTGTGCGTCGCACTCATTACCATCGGAAGTCCCCAGCAGATTTGCTGCATTTTTCAAGGCAACCGTTCGTGTCGGAAGCAATGAATTTCACCGGTACATGCACCCTCTCTCCCACTTCGCCCGCTTCTTCTACCCTTGCCTCAAAGAAAATTGCTTAATGGAGGGGCAAGGAAATGTGCTCATATGTCAGGGCCGAGGTGTGGCCTTGCTTCTGTTTACGATTGTACTTCGTGTCACACAACGATGTGAGTTTGGGGTGCAAAATCATAATAGCTCGATACGAAATAAGTCATAATTTCATATACGGTAGATTCGTTTAACGTTCTGCTAAAGCTAGTGTACGAGAACACGGAGAGCGTACTCCTCACACTGGGCCATACATTTTCTTGCATTATTTAATTATGCTAATTGTAATTTGTAAATGAGAATGTGTCTTAGTTTGCCGCAGACATGTACGTAACGCGTTACAAGTAACGAGTTACTTGTACTTAGTTACTATTTTCGGTAACGAGTAACGTATTTAGTTACTTTTTCAGAAAAGGAACGAGTAACGGTATTTAGTTACTTTTAAGACCAAGTAACGAGTAACGGTATCTCGTTACTTTTGAGGAGTAACGTGTACAACACCGCTTAAACGGAATTGTTTTTATTCTAGCCTTAGTATGTGTCTATTGCGACAAAGGCAGATGGAAAACCCGAAAAACAAATAAACAGTATGACACTACAGCAACGTATATCGCTGAACACGTCAGTCGAACAGTTCGACTGACGTGTCCAGCGATAAACGTTGCTGTACTGAACTCTACAGCTGGGAATGTCCTTCACCCAGCGAGCACAATCAGGTTCGTTGGTTGAACTTTCTAGAACCGGGTACGGACCGAATGTAAACCCGGAGGTTGCAAACACGGGAAGGCACATAACCCATTACCCGCTGTCCTCAGTGAAGGCGCAGTTCCCTAAGATTCACCAGCTCTTCCTGAAGCACAACACTGCCGTTCCTTCGAGCGCGTCAGTAGAACGACGCTTCAGCGTCACCGGAAATGTATTTTCAAGGAAGCGGGGAAACATAACTGATGAAAACTTCGAGAGGCAGCTACTGCTTAAGTGCAACGACTACTAAAAAGAAAACAATAAACCATGAAACAAAAACAGTTGTGTATTTGGTCGTCAAAGTAACGTGAAAAGTAACTCGTTACTTTTGAGGTAACTCACGCGTTCCTTTTGAGAATCGGTAACGAGTAACGTATTTAGTTACTTTTTGAGCGAGTAACGAGTAACGGTATTTAGTTACTTTTTTGGGGTAACGTGTACATGTCTGGTTTGCCGTTATCAAGCTCAAGAAAGAGCATTGTATTCATGACGAGCCTGCGACCTTAGGGTGTCTACACTCTAAAAAAAGAGGTATCACGCTTACACCCTTTTGTCCCATATATATACCCCAAAATCTTCATTTCGACGTGCAGTGCCCTATAGTCGAAACTGACGGCCCCAAATTTTACGAGGGGCTTGATAACGGTGCGATATAACTTTTTTCAATAGCTAAAGTGCGTATCAAAGACCAGATAAAGAAAACACTGAGTTTTTACAGTAGGGCAAAGAAAACCTCGATTTCTTTTTTGTAGTCCGTAACACGTACATTAGCCATTTTAATAAGTTGTACCACACGGCTATCAAGCCCCTCGTAAAATTTGGGGCCATCTGTTCGACTATAGGGCGCTGTACGTCGAATTGAAGTTTTGGGGTGTATTATAGGGGACAAAGGTGTAACAATACACCATTTTACACCATTCTTTTTTTAGAGTGTAATTTGTTGTCAAGTCCCCATTTATCATAATCTTCCCAAGAATTTGCCTCACCAGATTCTGAATTCGTATATTCACACACATTGGAGAGTCGACTAACGAGGAACCTTTCCTCAAACGTTACTCAGATTTTTATAATTTTGTTTTCTATGTGCTAACTTATTTAGCAATTGTCATTCGCGTTTAAAAAGGAAGAAAGAAAACAAACAAAGCTAAGCGCTGCGAGCATCAAAGCTACTCTTGATATTCTTTTCTGAAGATTGTTTTACATGTAGTGTAGAACTCTCTTCAGGCACATCCGTGAAGTAGTATGAATGACCAACAAGAAATAAAGTTAACCGAAACACAGTACACGACACAGCTGTACTCAGTCAACAAATTTGGCTGCAAGTCTTTGTTCTGGTGATCTTTTACTTTCAATCTCCCACGCTAAACTGTCGCACTAAAACAAGTAGCGATGTTAACGAGAATCGTCCATTGAAATGTTTTTAATATTCGCCATTTAAATAGAAAAAAAACGCATTCAAACCTTGTGTGCATTACCAAAGGAATATTAATGCAGAAAACGACTTCCGTTTAAAGCCCTCAACAGAACCGCTAACAATGTTTAATAGCACACTGACAGAAAACTTCTGCTCAGATATTCCTTGCAAAAGCCTACTCGGCCTATGGTAATGGATTGTTCTTCCCACTATGCCGACGGACCTGCACCAGAGACCCGCATGCACGAAGAGGGACTCCCTTACAAATGTCACTGGAAGTTTGAACATAAAAGGGCTTTCCTGTTTGATTAACGGTACTCAATGGAAAGGACCGCCGGTATTGAGTTTTTATGTGTGCGGGCTTCTTAAACGAACGTTCCCCGCCACTAGACAAAGGGCCCGAATGGGGACTTTCTCAGTGCAAGTTGGTCGTACGACCAAGGCGAGCTGAATTGCAACAAAGAATTCTCTAACACGCATTCGAAGAGTTGTCAAGACGATTTAGGAGGTGCACTAAACTTTCTAATCTGAAGCCAGCAATTTTATAACAAAATATGTGTGATATAAGGTAAAGGACATTACGTTTGGCGTAGATGAGACTCTTAGACCTTTATCCTGCTTGTGGACCATAATTAGAGTGCGTGAAATGTGACTTGATGTTTTTAAGTACCTAATGTACCGACTTTCGAAAGTGAATTGAACAAAATTTAATACCAGTTGACGCAGATGTCTTTTATGTTTTTGTTACTGGAATATGCTGTAGTAATCCAATGCGTGCTGGTGAAAATATGCACATGCGGTGGTAAGCGGAACTTTCGTGTTAAACATCCTCACTTCGCAAACCAGTAGTTTCCAACCTGCCTTCATCCATGTCTGTTCTAAGAGTCGATGCCCATTTCTTCAAACTGGCGACG